>JASDQU010275739.1:0-15018 GCA_032191745.1 Picea mariana
CTAACATAATCTCTACCGTTAGATCTGCGACCTTATAATGAACAGTCCAGATTTACAATGAAATTACAATATACTTTTACAAGGCAATTTTTTCTTCGGGGGCTTCACCCTCGAACCCCTGCTGGGGGCCCGCTTGCCCCCATACCCCCCAGCCGAGGGGATAGTCCCCCCAGACCCTGCAGAGGGGGTACCCCCTCTGCACTCTCCCACGTGGAAGAGTGTACATACTTCTGGGGTGTAAATACTTCATGGGGTATAAACACAGCTGAAAGAAAGGACCTCTGAATCAGGAAGATAATCAGGCTCCATAACCAACACTATCTTGTTATTTTTAAACCATCGATCACCTTCCTGTGACAACCCAGTTTCCTCAGGTATGGATTCCTCGCTCACTTGCAACTGAATGTTGCCTACCTTGGCTTTGGTTCTGTCGAACGTTTTAGAAAAAGCCTGTGCAACCTCTAGGTTGAAACCCTTAAAATACTGAATGAAATTTATCCAACCGAATCGGACTAGATCATCCACAACGTCGTCATGGTATAACAATACTTGTGATCCATTCATCTCCACTCTAACCATAGGGGCCATCATCTTGCAAACAATGTACCAGAAGAAGCAAAACAGAGAAGTCTGTGCTCGTGCAAACCCAAAACAATAAATGGTTTAGTTTTCATGGCTAGAGGTGAACCAGAAACTAAGGATTTGAAGAGACACTACCATGATTTCCCACTCCGAAGCTTGATTAACCACCTAGAACCAGAGGACCAAAAACTCAAAACCCACTTTTTTTTCTAAAACCTACTCTCTGGTCATGAAGGACCATCCTGAAGATGAAATGAATGCGTTTATTGATGAACAAGACATAGAGATGATCATTTCATTGAATGGACACTAACCATGTCGTAAGTTGACAAGACAATGACAATCATCCCATCATAGCATTCAAATCATATGCTGGGGGGGGGGAAATGCATAACCAAAATTTGCAAAGGATAAGAAATGTATTAAAACTTTGGAAATTGGTTTAATAACAAGATCGAATAAATAACACATCGATTTGGTTTTTACCCTAAGTTATGAAATTTTTGCAAAATTTTAACATGGTTGCACATTCACCATTGAATCATAGTCTAAATGCTTTATGATTTTAGATTTCCAATAAATACAAATAGTTTTTTTCAATTACACAGGGTGAACACCTTAAGAGTTCAATCGATGTCCTTGTGAAAATATTTCAATTTCATGCTTGCCAATCATGAAATTGAAATGGGTAAACACGTTAGCTATCAATGAAACAAATCCAAAACAAATGATCAACAAAAGTAACCACCATAAACAATCAATTATGTCGTATATACATGCTAAGCAGTGGGTACAAAAATTCTCTCTTTGCAATTTTGTGTTTCAAAAATCAAAGAAACGAGATGGTAGTTTCGCTGCCAACAATGGCGACTCACCAGGTGAAGCATTTATGTCTGCATCATCAAACCTTCATGTCAGGGAAAAATAAAGACTTGGATAGCATTGCTTTGAAACAAATTTCACTTTAAGATTAAACATATTAAGATTAGCTCAGAAAAAGATTAGCACAGTCATACTCATAAAATAATTGTTTTTAACAGATGATTATAACATGAAGATTAGTTTTGATAAAAGGCGACAATATTTATAAAGGTAAATTCAGTACCGTTAATAGGGCCACTACCGCCAGCAGGCATTCATAGCCTCGACATGGATGTCATTTAACCCACTCAATTGCTTTAATCCCATCCAAAAGTTGTCTATCCATGATATAAAATGATTTAATATATGATAAACTTATAAAACATACCTGACGTATCTTGATCCCGACATTGCTTCGCTGCAAAAAGGCCTGTTCAATACCTCAACGAAGTTGTCTTGATATCATGTGCGCATTTAGCCGCTACCAACAGGCTTGTTCAGTACCCATGCATGTATACACACATTTACCACACATTAAAGTGCTTCCAACCCTCCTTAGTCGTTTATAATGATAGAATTTGGAAACTTCGAACTGACAAAGAGGGCAGGGTGATACTGGAGATTGATAATCAGGCAGATATATGACCGATCACTATTATTTGTTTTTATTTTTATTTTTTAGAACTAGCAGTTCTATCATGGTTTAGACGTTTATATTTCAATCAAGAAAACATTTGGAGGATGGGGAAGCGCTTTGAGATGATGTCCTTATAACTGGGACGGTGTAAAAAGTTTAAAGGTAATCATACTTCCCAAAGATCTTGACAAAATTTCAGTAATAATATTATGACAAAGAACTTATAGGATAACTATCTTATAAACCAATTATCTGAGCTAAGTCTTAGTATTGAAAATGTGTGAACTGTTTCAAATTTCCATCCAATCATAAATCTGATGATAAAAATTCCCTTCCACAATCATCTGTGAGTTAGAAATAACTCAATCAAATAAAAAAATAAAGAAAACAACAACAAAATAATCAAAAGAAAACAAATTGCACACAACTTGGGATATTTACAAGGGTTCAAGTCTTATTTTGATCAAGAGAAATACTTCTTGAGAGTCTATCCATTCACCAAGAAAGTGTATGGATGTCCCTCCAAGTTTTGCAGACGAAAGGAGCTAGGACCCAATTTTTCTACAATAACAAATGGTCCCAACCATAGATTTTGAAACTTAGTGTGTTATCCGTTGTCCTCATGTTCTTTATCCCACTTGAGAACCAAATATCCTACGCCAAAGTTTCTATCAGAGGATGAACTTGCATCAAAACAGTGTTTAACAATTTTTTGGTGTTGGTCCAGTTTTTGTTTTGCTTGTGTCCTAATTTTTTCCAATTTAAGTAAAGCATTTATTTGATTTTCTAAAGGAGGACATTCTTCCTCTTGAGCCTTCTGAGATAACTAAAGTGATGGGAGAAATATGTGGGGAGGAAGGATATCTTCTCTTCCGTATACGAGGAAGAAAGGAGATTTACCGATGGATGCTTTTGTGGTGACCCTGTCAGCCCACAGTGCGTTATATAATGCATTGTGCCAATTCTTGTGATTATCTGACACTACTTTTCAGTATTTTAATCAGATTTTTGTTTGTTGACTCATCCATGCCATTTCCTTGAGGATAATAGCTAGAAGAGTATTTTAACTTAATTCCCTTTTATAAATCATAAAAATTCATGTCCAAGGAATAAAAGTAAGAAGCATTGTCGAAAACTAAACATCCAGGTATTTTGACACGTGTGATGATATGAGAATTTAAGAACAAAATTACCTGATTAGTGTTTACTACCCTTAATGGTGAAGCTTCAGACCATCTTGTAAAATAATCTGTTGTCGTGAGAATGCATTTGTGTTGCTGTGAAGAAGGGGGGTTAATTGTCCCTATGATATCCAATCCCCACTATTGGAATGGCGTGCCTACTGTAACGGGATGCAAGGGGAATGCAACCTTCTTGACTTGTCCTACAAATTTTTGACAAATTACACACTTGCGAGCCATAACATGAGCATATTTAAATAATGTGGGCCAATATTTGGCACCTAAGTACTTTGTGGGCGGTTGTATCCCCACCAAAATGACCCTTGACATCACCAAAATGTAGCTCAACTAACACTTTTTTAGATTCTTCCCTTTCCAAGCAACGTAGAAATACACCATCGAAATTCTTTCTAAACAATACATCATTAATTAATTGAAAAGATGCAGATCTGAGCCTTAGAACCCTTCTATTTTTGGGATCAAGATTTTGAGGAGTAGTTATGTGCAAAAAATAAAACCTGATATCATTATACCAAGAATTAGGCATAATTTGTGTACAATAGATTTGTGTTTCATGATGCAGTTTTTCAGCTGGTACTGCTAGTTCATTATCAGGCATTTCGACTGAGTCAAACAATAGTTTGCAAAGACCTTGGGCTCTAACAATTTGTGCTAGTATGATTTAGAGATCATACTCTTAAAGAGAGGTCATCCAATTGGCCCTCTTTTCTCCAAGCTCCTTCTGAACTAAAATATTTCTTACTACAAGGTAAGGAACAATGAATTTTATCCTAGATTTCAAAAGATAAGGTCTAAAATTATTTACTTCCTTAAAGACAACATATGCTTGTTGATCAACTGTAGGATAATTTAATTCTTCTCCTTTAAATGCATAATTCATAAATGAAATGGGGATTTCATTATTTTCATCATTTTTCTGAGTAAGTACAACAACGTATGATCTATCTAATGCAAAAGTATAAAGTGTGAAGTCTTTGTAGAAATCATGACTCATTAAGGAGGGGGATTCTGTTATAGATTTTCTAATAGAATTAAAAGCCAAGTCTTCTTGTGGTCCCCATTTAAAAAGAACATCCTTTTTAATCATGTTTTGGAGAGGTCTAACCATCTCAGAAAATCTTGGAACAAAACATCTGACAAAAATTATTTTACCTAAAATAGATTGCATTGCCTTTTTGGAGGATGGTGGAGGAAGATTGGCAATTGCTTGAGTTTGTTCAGGGTCTATTATCATTCCATCATTTGAAACTATAAATCCAAGTTATCTTTCCTGCTCTACTGCAAAAAGTGATTTCTTGGGGTTCAATGAAATACCGAACTTACGACAACGCTCTAGTACAACTATGATATGTGACAAGTGATCTTTTTTATTCTTCAAAAATATAGTGACATCATCTAGGTAAACACCAACTGACTGGTTGATAAGGCCACAGAAAATAATATACATTTCACTTTGGAAATGGCTCCGACATTAATTAATTCGAAAGGAATTTTTCGATAGGCATAAGTGCCCCAAGGGGTGTGGAATGTGGTTTTTAACTTATCTTACGGAGACATGAGGACCTGGTTGTACCCTGAGAAACCATATAATAATGATATCCTTTCAGAACCAGATACCTTTTGTAAGATTTTCTCCATTGGAGGAACAAGATAATTGTCTTTATCAGAGGCTTGGTTTAAGTTACAGAAATCGACATAGAGCCGTATTTTTTTGTTCTTTTTTCTTACTGGGACCAAGTTGTATACCCATTGGGTATGTTGAACCGAAAAAATGATCTTTTTTGTTAATAATTTATTCAGTTCCTTTTTCACTGTGGGTTCTAATTTAGGATGCATTTTACTATTTTTTTGTTGAAATGGTTAGGATTGGGGATTCATGGGGATTACATGTTGTATTATGTCTGGATCAAAGGTTTTGAAATCATCACATGTCCAAGCAAATACATATTTAAATTCCTTAAGCAATTTTATGAATGCATATATTTCTTGTTGAGAGCACCCTTTTCCTAGATTAATATTATGAGGGTTATCTTGCGTTCCTAAATTTAGAGTTTCATATAGTAACGAGGAACTATTTGTTTTGCAGTTAACCACTCCCCTAAATTTGTCTTGTAAATCATTTCTAATATAATGACAGACTTAGGGATAGAATTTACCAGATCAGATGATGTTTCAGCAGAACAAGGGTCAGATATTACCGAAAAATCATGGAGATTTTCATTGTGAGTATTTTCATTAATTACAACATCTTGGAAAGTGTCCTCCATATGTAGAAAATTTATTATCTGTTGATCATCGTCAAACACTCACCAATTGGTGATATTTTTGGGGATTGATGGCATGAACATCAATTCAACAGAAAATGCATTAGGAGAGAATCCTTCACTAGGTAATAATTTTGATGCAACATTAGCCAATAAATCTTCTTCAGAATTACTAGATCTGGGAAGAGAACTTATGTTAAAAGAGAGAAATTTATGAATTAAGTTCCATACCTTGGTCTGGTAGTTTTTGAGGTGAGGTGATAAACAATGAATACCATTTTTCACCTATCTAACTATAATTTCAAAATTTCCAAATACCATCAAGCTTTGGACTTCAAGATATATGGCCTTCTTGAGTTCCTGCATGAGTGCTTCATATTCTGTCGTGTTGTTTGTACACTCAAATTATAATCTACAAGAAATGAATGTCTTATTACCTTTGGGGTTAATCAATACACAACCAACACAAGCTCCTTCATGAGATTTAGACCCATCAAAGTATAGAGACCAAATTTCATCATTCTTACAACCATCAACAATATTTACATCATTTTAAAAATTATTGCCTTAGTACAGACTGATATTTCAGATTGCTGATTTGGGTTCGTAATAATGGATATTTTAGTCATGAAATTCCCAAATAAAGTGTTCATACCTTGAATTTCAAATGCATTTACACTGACGGTAAAAGTTTCATTCGATTCATTTAGATCTGTAACAATGTATTTCATATAACATTTCCTATTAATTCTGAGCTTGTTTGGCTGGCCATTTTCTGGTAAACATAAATGAGACTAATCTGTGGTGAAATAAACATGCAATTTTTTAGACCAATCCCTGCTCAAGAACATTCCATAAAAATCTGGAATATCAGTGACTACTATATCAATTACCCGGTGCACTTTTGGGTTAGATGATAATCTATTCAATACATCTTTAAGCTCACCAACAACTGTGACATTAGTTCTGTCTAGCTGAATAATTTTCAAATCAGAAGGTTTGACTTCAGAATTTATCTTTTTACAAACAGACAAAGGCATTACATTTGATGAAGCCCCAAAATCCACCATACAATTATGCACATTTCTGTTGAAAATTTTGAAAGTTAACATAAATGGTGGCACATTTTTTCGTGGTGTGGGAGAAGAAGTCTACTGATTTTTCCCTGTTGTATCTGAAGTTACTTTATATAAAATCCCTACACTTTTATCTGGCATGTCCTTTTTATTATGGTCCTTAGGTGGCCTTTTGTTCACAATATCCTTTGTTTTATTTATGCAATTTTATGCTGACTTTTCATCCAGAGGATCTTTCTTTTTACCATAATCAACTATGCTTCGTAGAATTTTATGAAGGATGGGAGGGAATTTAAGCAGCTTGACAATCGATATATTTTCTTTTATTATTTTAAGATCTTCAATAAGGTCATATTCAAGATCGAGGTAAATGAGATTTCTTGATGTTTCAATCTGTCTTGGTTGTCTTGATATTGTATTTTTATTTTCCTTGGGTGACGATGTGTTTTTAACTTTACTACGAGTATTATACGGGTGCTGGTTTTTATGGACAACTTCAAAATTAGCTTGGAAAATACTATCAGAAAGATGCCCAAAAACTGGGGGAGAAGAGTCCTCCTCATCAAGTGTTTCTTCCTTATTTTCATCTTTTTGATTTTCAGGTGGGACAACAACATAAATATCAGTTCCATATAATATTGCTTGTTTAGCATTTTGTAGCCCTTCAAAATTAGACCTTCTGTAGTAAGATTTGACATGTTTGGAGGAAGAGGTCTCCTAAAAGGTGGTCAATAATTTCCTTTACTTGAAGATCCTTCATCTGCAGATATTTTCAAGTCTATAACTTGATTTGATAACTTTTGAAAGGATTTCTGTAATCTCTCCAAATCTAAGGGTTCTTGTTCTTTCTTATTTGGGGGAGGTCTGGTAAGAATTTCTATCTTCTTTTTAGAAGAGGAAGTTGATTCAGCTTCTGCATTTACATTATCCTTCAAACTAATAATATCCTTTTCAATGAGGATTTCCTCCTCAAAAGATTCTAGTAACATGTTTTTCTTAGACCTCTTAACCCATATAGCTATGTTGTCGTGTAGAGATTTAACATAGTACACAATCAACTTTTCAGTAGGCATCGATTCTGTAGGGATTTTATTTTTAAGTGTAAGGAATCTTTGATTGAAATCCTTAAATTTCTCTTTGGGATTCATTTTCATGTTGGAAAAATCCATCACTAGAACTTCCGTAGATTTTTCATCCCCGAACGTTTCTAAGAAAAGGGTCTCAAACCTATCCCAGGAAACAATAGTTTGGGGCTATTGTGAAAAATACCACGTGGAGGCATTTACTTCAAAGGTGTAAGGGAATATCCTACACACAACATCTTCATGTTCGACGTTTCGAGGCCTAACAACTAACATGAATTTTTTAATATGATCCTCAGCTGATTGCTTTGAATCAAGATCAAACTTGGGTAACCATTTTTCAGGATGTTTGGGTAAAGGATGTTGAGGTCTGGGTACTACCACGACATCTTGGTCAAGCCAAGGTCTGGCAGGATTGTTCTGGTTAGCTATTCGGGTTGGTGTGTGTGAATTTTGAGATTTCCCAGATGAAGAAATGTCTTAGTCAGAGGATTCCCCTCTTGAAGAGGGAAGAGAGGATCAAGGTGGGGAAGGAGGAAGTCCAGATCCCCCAACACCTTGGATTAGTGATTCTAAAGGATCGGTAATGGTATCACGCAATGCGCGATTGGTCGAACTAGTGGAAAGAGGATTTTCTTGTTGATTGAAAAAATCAAGGGGATGATGTAATTGTTCACCAAACTCTCTAAGTCTGGACAATGCGTCATGGGTTCTTATTATTGATTGGAGAGAATTATGGATAATTTCTTATACATCAATTCCTTGAGGAATCAGTCTCACAGGTTCAGCGGGAATGTCAGGTAGGGATTCTGACATAGTTTCTGGATCAGGTATAACAGTAGGGCCTGAGAGACTAGGATTCATGACATGGGAATGATTATTTGGGGGAGTCTTTCGACCTCCTCATGCCATTAATGACTTTCAGGCCCTCCTTCTAGCACCATTTGTTGACAGGCATTTATGACACACCATCAACAAGAAGGGAAGATCCAATCCGAGGTTTTCTAATTAACCCAAGTCGTTTAAAGTAACCTACCCTGATGGGTTTTACAACTTCGTTGGCCAGTGAAAATACTAAGGTAAAATAAGAAAATAAAATGACTATCTATCTATACAAAACTAATAAGTTCTTTTTCTACTTTAACGATAAAGTATACCAAACAGTCTTATTTATATACAATACATATGTACAAATACAAGGTTTATGTAAGCCTTGTGAAACTGATAATTACACTATTGAAGCAGAGTTTTAAGTCACACATGAAAGATAAGGAAAACTGTTTCGTAACTAATTAATAGTGAGAATGAATATGATTCGTAATGATATAACTAAAATGATCAAAGCATTTAAAGTTTGAATTGTTAATCGTTATTCATTCAAAAATAAATTAACTAATAAAAGATAACTAACTTGTTGCTCATCAACAATAAAATAAAGCACTAAGATATTTGTCTTTCTATGTAAGGTATGCTCCAGTAACCTATTTTCCAAGAATAAATCTATGGAAAGCACTTTATAGAAAAGAAAAAGAAAATTTATGATATTACCTGAAGAAATTCAAGCAATTTTAATAATTTGAAAGCGATTTGTAAGAAACAAAAGAAAAATATAATCCATGTGGCGTTATGTGATTCAAAACATAGATATGGAAACAACTCCAATATTCTACAAATGCTATAAAAAATTTAAATGTTTGATGTAACTCAGAACACAAAGATATATGTTTTATATTTAATGTACCACAGGGATTATAATAACCAAAAATAATGAACCATATCGTGAACAGATAGAAGAAAAACATAAAACCATATAGTGATGAACAGTCTAAAGCTAACTCATACAATATATGTTTTCATGATTGGAAAAATATGAAAAATAATATGACTACTAAATAATCACATCTCACAATTTTCTATCCAAACTAAAGACAAATAGCATACTGTATTCATATCTTTCAAAAAAAATTTAGTCCATGCTTCCAGGTTTCAAAAAGAACTCCTTAGGTATCTGGGAAAGTATGAGGATTTAAAACATGCCATTAATCTGTTTCTCATATCCAAAAGATAGAGACATATCTTCAAAAATAAAGTTTCTCCAAAAATAACCCTTAATCTAGGTTTGCAATAACAACCTCATGGTAATTTTTCAAGAGTGGTTACATCATTAAAACTATTTTTCTAAACTGTTTAAAAAAGAAACAACTTGCAAATTAGAAGCATCCCATAATGATTTACTTGTTTCAACAACACTTCAAATTCGCTCCTCCTTAAACTTGAAAAGAATAAAGATAGAATTTAATTAGAAATAATCTCATAAACCGATTCTAGACAAGCTACAAAATCTGTGATTATGTAGCTAGTCTAATAAGACATGAAAATAAATTCTATTGCAAAAAACCAATCAAATCATTAACTCTAAGAAATTGTTTACCAATTCAAACATTCGAAAAAGAGGAATCTGGCATTTTCGAATTCATAACAACATTGACATTAGATGAGTGTTTAATAATAATGTCCCCTGATTTCTTGGATCTCTTGTTTGCCCTGGGAGAAGTTTGTTGCATACCGGTTCTCAAATCCAAATTTTCTCTTTCCATATATCTATTTCCAGCCAACACCTCGTTAAGACGGGCTTGAAAATACATGATGTCTTGATAGTATCTTCAAATCCAAGTGAATCATTCCTCACAATACACCTATTCTAGTCCCGATAGAGGATGCATATTGTCTGAGTTTAAAGGTTTACCTTGTGCTATCATTGTTTTCAGATCTTTCTGTATCCCTGTAAATCCTTCACATTCCCTTAGAAATGAAGGAAGATTCGAAACAAAATCATACTATGGTGAATCCACTATGAAGGAATAAAGGCTTACATCGTTGACATAATTCATGTTTTCTATTACATCCGACGGAACGAGCTTGCTATGATTTTGACATCTGTTTCTTGTCATCCTCGACAAAAGCTGACCACTTCTCTTATTTTTGAAATCTACATTGCTAGCATCCTGTTTAATTTGTTTCCCCTTTCTTTTAATTTTATTGTTATCCTTTATAATCTTAGCCTGCACATGACCAGGGGTGTTTGGTGACCTATCCCTCAAACGACTCAAGATTTATTCCAAAGGTCTCTTTGGAATGAAATCACGTTTTTTGGAAGTGATTTTGGTTATATGAGGAAACTCGATCAGATCACTGGTAGGTAAGACAGAGTCCTTCGGGATCTGAACCTCAACTCATAAATCTTGGAGAGAATGAGAGGAAATATTTGGACAGACAGGTTCATCGTTACCCTGAGTTAAATAAGAATCAGGGTCAAATTGAGAAGGAATAAACCCATTCCTAAAAATAAATTCTGCTAGGTATCCTCTGTGTTCATCAATTGAGAATTCACTAATATGCGAATCAAACCATGATGGAACAAGCTAGATTCGGGGTTAGGGTTCTGCCTCTGGTAAAACTTAGAAATTTTTTGAAGGCTCTTGAGCAAATAAAAAGGAAAATTCAACTTGAACCCTAGAAAAATCACCAGTAATCGTATGTGAAACAATAATACGAGCCCATAAATCCCTTCACAAGTAACAAATTGTTTTATTACCAATAGTAAGCCATGCCAGTGGGTTTTAAACAACTGTATAGGCATACCTTTCACATTGTAGCGTGAATTTTGGGAGACCAACAAGGAAGGCCACGATATACAATCTATCTTCTTATTTTTAAACCATCGATAACCTTCCTGCAACAAACCAATTTCCTTGGCTATGGATTCCTCACTCACCTTCAACTGAATGTCGCCTACCTTGGCTTTGGTTCCGTTGAACATTTTAGCAAAATATTGTGCAACCTCTAGGTTGAAACCCTTAAAAGAATGAATGAAATTTATCCAACCAAATTGGACCAGATCATCCACAACATCGTCATGGGATAACAATACTTGTGAGCCATTTAGCTCCACTCTAACCACAAGGGCCATCAGCTTGCAAACAATGTACCAGAAGACGCAAAATAGAGAAGTATGTGCTCGAGCAAACCCAAAACAATAAATGGTTGAGTTTTCATGGCTATAGGTGAACCGAAAACTAAGGTTTTGAAGAGACATTACCATGATTTCCCACTTTGAATCTTGATTAACCACCCAGAATCAGAGGACCGAAAAATCAAAACCCACTTCATTTTATAAAACCTACTCTCTGGTCATGAAGGACCATCCTGAAGATGAAATGAATGTGATTATTGATGAACAGGACAAAGAGACGATCATTTCATTGAATGGATGATAACCATGTCATAAGTTGACAATACAGTGAAAATCATCCCATCATAGCATTCATATCATATGGTGGGGGGGAAAAAACACATAACCAAAATTCACAAAGGATAAAAAATGCATTAAAACTTTGAAAATTGGTTTAATAACAAGATCAAATAAATAACGCATCGATTTGGTTTTTACCCTAAGTTTTGAATTTTTGCAAAATTTTAACATGGTTGCACATTCACCATTGAATCATAGTCTAAATGCTTTATGATTTTAGATTTCCAATAAATACAAATAGTTTTTTTCAATTACACAGGGTGAACACCTTAAGAGTTCAGTCAATGTCCTTGTGAAAAGATTTCAATTTCATGCTTGCTAGTCATGAAATTGAAATGGGTAAATACGTTAGCTATCAATGAAATAAATCCAAAACAACTAATCAACAAAAGTAACCACCATAAACAATCAATTCTATCATATATAAATTCTAAGCAGTGGGTACAAAAATTCTCTCTTTGCAATTTTGTGTTTCAAAAATCGAAGAAGCGAGATGGTAGTTTGGATGCCAACAAAACGACATCCCTATTGTGTGCCTAGGCTATAAGTCTAAACCTTATCATGTATGATTAAACCTCCTATGATAGAGTGGTCCAACAAGGGAGAAGACAATCAATATGCATGCATCTCACTCCTAGGAATTTGTTCCCTAACAATTTATGGAAACTTCCCTCATACTAACATCTAGACTAAAATAAGAACTATAATTAAACTAGAAATAAGACACACTTTGTAAGTTTTGGAAAAATAACTAAATCAAGAACAACAAATAAATTTAAAAATATGCTAAGGTTGGCACATGCATGTGACATATACTTCTCTACATAATTACAAATCTCCTCCCAAAGAAAAATAATGTTACGACATTATCAAAACACTCCTTTGCTTTGCACAAAAATTGAAGTTTGTTGGATTGTAATGTACTTAACTAGTGAAAATAACACAACGCGAACAATATTCAGAGAAATTATGTTAAGTACCTGAATAGATCTGAAGATAAATCTCAAAATAAACCCACAATATCCACAAGAATAAACCAAACCATTCACCAAAATATTGAACACAAGAAATAGTCAAAACTCTTGAGGTAGGGTAACACCATATATTATTCCTTATGGAAGGAATGCACTCCTAAAGAAATCCTTTCTTGTACGATAAAAATATTCTTCACCATGCTTCAATACATTTCTTACACTTATTTATATAGCATTTTCTATCTTCTAGGAACATTCTAGAGAAGGAATTTTCTAGAAATCCTATTTATTATATATAACTATGATAATAGGCCTTATTTAATAATATAATGGACCTAGTCCACCTATACATAACCAAATTCCCATTGGTTACCTCCCTAGGTACCCCATATTACCTCTATAGGTATACTACATTTCATCCCCCTTCAAATGTTTCATCCTCGAAACATGTGAGGAAACCATACAATATGACTGGCTAAGCAATGTATCCAACTGGTACCAAGTATGACCATCCATCCATCCTAATGGAAGCTGAACGTGATGTCCAACTGCTTCCTTTTCACCCTGATCTTTCTCTGCATCATGTCGGGGTTGCCACGAGATTGTTTCTCGAGCCTGATGTCTTCCTACAGTGCTAGTAATTATCCATGCACCATGTGATTGGTCTCTTGCTGGTGCATAAGTGTGTTGATTCTCATGCCCTTACCTTTATGACTATTGTTTCTCTATATAGTGTGGATGACGATATGAAACAACTGTAGGAATCTGTTTCTTTTTCGTCAGATTTGCAACACATTTTTCCTTTGAGTCAATGACCTCCTTAGCTTCCTTATTATTTCCTTCATGTGGTTTTTCTTCATCTCCTTATGTAGACTCTGCCTCTGATTCAGCTTCAGACTTGGAAATAACTTCTTTTCTGGTCACCGTGGAGCGATATTTCTTACTAAGAGACACATCTTGCAATGTGATTTTATTTTTCTTATACCAAATTTTTAGAAACTCATTTTGCACATTAATGTTAATTGTACCAACTGATTCCATCCAAGGATATCCCAAAACAATATCCACATCAGCCAGATCTATAGCATGCAAATCATAATGCAACACATATTTATCCATGGCGAGCTTGAAATCTATAAAAATTTGAATATTTTTACCCTCAACCTGTGTGCTTTGGGTATTCTTTGTAGGACTTGCAATCTATTAACCAACTGAACATTGATAAAATTTTATTGGAAGCTAGGGTTAATATAAACAATTACATTTTCTTAATGAATACAACCATGAACCTGTAATATAGATTTTCCACATGACATAAACCCTTGGTGATGTCTTTATCCTTACACTTCGTATGAGACCGCTTGTCTAAAAGTAATCTTTCAAGTGCTTCCTTAGAAAATGACATCCTCTCAGAATAGTCAAATGATTGCCACCATATGAGAGCATTATCTTTGAAACCCCAATCTCCAAAATATTTCCACTTCTCTTTCCATTCTGACTTTTGAGATTGTATAAATTATTCAATACTAAGGCCATCATCTCTTCCAATAAAAAACATCTTGATTGGAATAAATCTTCAACAAAAAGTAAAGCTTAAAAATAACTCACTGTGCAAATCGTGCGACTTTTTCGTGAAAAAATGTCAAATTTAAAATGATGATAACTTTCCTTCTTGGATTCCATTTCGGCTGATTTGGTTTTTTGAAATTGGGTATTTTTCCGAGATGAATTCAAACATCCAATTTTTTTGGCTAAATTCGACTAACAATTTTTCAGATATGAACCTGAAGTGCGTCACCCTCTTTTTTCCCTAGAAACAAAATTGCAAAAATAGCCAAACAATTCTTCCCTTCTTTGGCCAAGGAAAGTGCTATGATACCAATTGTTAAGTGCATGAATATATATGAAGATAAATCTCAAAATAAACCCACAATATCAACAAGAATAAACCAAACCATTCACTAAAATATTGAACACAAGAAATAGTCAAAACCCTTGAGGTAGGGTAACACCATATATTATTCCTTA
>JASDQU010275740.1:0-15018 GCA_032191745.1 Picea mariana
CGTCGCACAAAATAAACACAAGAAGCGAGTGGCACCCTTGGAGCATGTGGTGCATCCTGAAGGGCACGTCACGCAAAAGAAACAACAGAGGCAAGTGGCACCCTTGGAGCACGTGGTGCGTCCTGAAGGGCATGTCGCATTGATGTTGAGGAAGAAAAAAACCTAGATAGCCCTAAGACATGAACACCTTAAGAAATTCGTAGAACGACTCCTCTAAAAAACTGTCGCCTAGTTCAAAATCTAAACCTAAGTCTAAAAACTTTTCTAAGATAAAATTTCGATTAACCTTAAGGAAAAGACCCTATAAAAATAAAAATAAAGCTGTAAACTAAAACCCACTTAAATAATGGTTTTAGTCTTCTTAAATTTAGGGGGGTAAAGTGAAGAGAGGGATAAATTAATTGAAATCCATGGTTTTAAATTGTAAAGAAGAAATAAAATTATTTAACGTATGGGAGTATAAAAAGTTATGAATTTAAAAATAAAATGAAAAGATTAATTAGCGCATTTACCTTTTTGGTTTAAAAAAAAAAAAGGAAAGAAAGGGAATAATGAAAATAGAGAAACTAAGTAATAAAGGAAACATAATAAAGGAAAGAAGGGGACTTAGGGTAAAAAACAAAGTCAACATAGTAAGGAATATGCATTTAAGAACCTGCTAATCTGAGCTAATTTAGTAACATCTTTTATTTGAAAAGTATTTAAAACATGTAAGGGGATCTAGGAACACCTAGGAGTAAAAGTAGGAGCAACTCTAGGTGGGTGAGGAATTTGAGACAATTAATAAATTTAAAGAAAATATTTATGGGAGAAAAGAGGAGGATGGATGACACTTGTGCGATGGAGAATATTTAGAATATTTTATTGAAACTTAATTTAAAATGTGAATTAGGGAAAGTTGGTGGGTCTCAAAACTCTATAAAAGAAAACGAAGATGAGGAAGAAAGGGATGGATGGTTAGCATAACGTTACGCTGCCGGATTGTGACTTTACTGATTTCTTGTGAGGAGTTGGGATTTTCTCAGCTCGGATTGGAGTGGTAGCTCGGCCTTGCGAGGCGAGCTGGGAAGCTAGACTTACCTTCTAGAATTTGTGTGGCCCCTTTGCGGCTCGGGGGGATAAGGGGGAAGCAGAGTGCCCTTAGCGATTGGCTGGGAGGTACCGGTGAGGTCTCTACGGTCGGTGAGCGGCAGCGGCATGGAGCGTGGGATGCGACACGGAGTGCAGGACGTCATCCAAAGCAGGAAAAGGCAACAGTATGATTTTATTTATGGTAGAGTAGAAAGCATTAGATATATGGTTAGACCTGCATGTGTTTTAAATGGGTAAGTTGATTTTTAGTTCATGACTGAAATCTTTTTATAGCTTGGTTGAATAATTGTTGATGGAATTGTGTGACCTTCCTTGGACCTATGCATTCTCCTACCATGACTTACATTTTTATAATTGTCTGCGATTGAATTTTGTGTTGTTGTCGGGTTAGCAAAATAGTGGATTACTCTATGTCGTCAGATGATTTCTCTGCACTCTATCTCTGCGATTTCTGGGTATGACCTCTGTGATTTATTATTAAACCCTGACACTTGTTGGATATTGTCTCTACAATTTTATTATTGAATCCCAATACTTGGTCTGGTCCTTGACAACGTTTTGGTCTTGTAGTTGCTGTTGTGGTAACATAGTGACATCCTCTACGTTTTGGTTCAATTCCCAACGTTTTTATAATTTAAAATCCCTGTGTTTTTATAGTGACATTCTCTGCGTTTTTGGTTCAAATTCCCAGCGTTTGATAATTTAATTTCCCTGCGTTTTAGAGAGAAATTCTCTGCGTTTTTGGTTCAATTCCTAGTGTTTTTATAATTTAAAATCCCTGCGTTTTTATAGTGACATTCTCTGCATTTTTGGTTCAAATTCCCAGCGTTTGATAATTTAATTTCTCTGTGTTTTTATGGTGAACCTTCGCTGCGTGTTTGGTTTAATTCCCCTGTGTTTTCATAGTTCATTCCTCTGCATTTTGTTTTATTTGATTTGGGCGTTTTTGGATGACTGGGTGTTATAAATCTCTTTGGGTGTTTTACCTTGCTGTGGATGTTTAAAAACTTCTATGGGCGTGTTTATGTAGGTGTAGGGTAAAATCGTTTTTGTAAAATAGCCCTGGCATTCATTTTTGAAAAATCGTGGTTGTAAAATAGTTTTGGCAATTCGTTTTTTTTCACTTCTGTGGGCAATCCGTCCGGGAGGTTTTAAATGAATTTGTTCTTGTAATTGTATCTGAGCATTTCATTTTTCTCTTATGAGTCAGTGTTATTGCCTGTAAATTCTCATTGGGGGTTCATGGATACTGTAATTTGGGCCTGGGCGAATTCGTTTTCTGGCATGCAGTGGGTTGCCTGCGATGGGCTCTGCGTTTAGATGGTTAGATTGCTCTGCGTGTGTTGTGATCTCTGCATTTGGAGTTAAATTTTCTATGTGTGTCATTGGTTTATTACTGTGCAATTCTGGAGATTCATTAAAACTCTATAACCAAAAAAAAAAAGCCCACCTAACTCGCCCCTGCCTGCTGTGCCAAGTCTGCCCTTGCCTCTACAACTTAAGTGCTCTCTCCCTCTGTGTCCATATCAAAAAAAATAAACTCTTCTACTGCGAACCACCCTGACCGACTCCGGCCCTCACCATCTTCGAGAATTCGGGGATCTATTTTTTGAGTGATATATAAGCCCAAAATGTTAGCTGCCAACGATACCGTGGCTTCTGGAATGCGTCTTAAGTGGCCCTTAATTGACGGCATGCTTTCAGCATAGTTGACTCTGTTTCCAATTATTTTTCTGTAATGAGCGAAGTGTACAGAACGCCCAACCTCCAACTTTACCGGTTAGGAATCATTAATGAACGGAATTAATGTTAGTGATATGGATTATAGAACGCCTATTTTCAGAGATGTTATGGATTATGAAATGTTATTGTACTGAAATTTACGTTACTGTTGTTGATTATAGAACGCTAAATCCCCATGCCTTTATTGCATATGAACAGTTAAGGTAATGAAAGGTCAATGCAAAAGATTATGGAAGGTTATTGCGATAAAATAAATGTAATGTCATGTTTGATATCAAATAGAAATTAAGGTCTTGGTATTTTTAATTTACGATGTCATTTTAATATCAAATAGGGATATAGTTAAGTTATAACAGGGTTATCAAATTCTGTTGTTATTTATGACCGATAAGGGTTATCAAATTCTGTTATTTACCATGATGGACATTGTTGTTTTAAATTGCAATATCATTGTAATATCAAGTAAGGATATAGTTATGGTATGGAAGTATTATCCAAATTTCATTATTATTCATGACCAAATTAAATGTAAGATCCTTGGGTTTTAAATTGCAATGTCATTGGAACATAAAAATGATGATAATGGTGATATGGTTATTTAGGATCATGGTATAGTAGTTTCAGTGTTGTCGATAGCAATTAAAATGTAATTTCCTTGTTATCATAATTGAAATGTTGTTGCCAAACAAGAGGTGATGATATGGTTAAATTTGGGTCATGTTATTGTAGTTCCATTGTTAACGATAATAATAAACTGTAAGGTCCTTGTTAATTTAATTGCAATATTAGTGTTATATAAAGGTAATGATAAGGTTGTTTTATGATAACACTTGGTGATTTTCTTGTTATTGATAACATAGAAGGGTAAGGTTCTGGAAACTAAGAACAATCATTTATTATGATTCAGAAAGAGGGGGATTGAAATTAATTAAATGTACCTTGATTTAAGGTTGGGATGGTAACTCGTCGAACTTAGAAATTAAACGGAGTCTTTGGTCTGTAACTAATGTCACTTGAGTCTTAGATAAATGCCCTGTCGTACTAATGATTGGTTGCTCATTTAATTATTGATGTACTTGTGTGTAATCCTTAGTTGTCTGGTCTGTTTGTGTCGGGCCGGATGTGGACACCTCCATGTAGCCTCAGTATATAAGTCTCTGTGTGTGATTATTTATGTGTAAGGAATGCAATGTCGTATCAAGAGTCTCAGGCCCTTTAAAGGCAGGGTTTCCACTCTTGCGACACACCGGATGGAGATTACTAGTTTCTACCTGAGCAGTCGGCCAGGAGCCTATCTGACCTTCTCTCTCTCCAGAGCAGAGAACTAAGATTAAACGCCCTTCTTTTCTGTGCAGAAATAGTAAGATCTACTAATATGGATTCGTCCTTCTATGTTCGTACTCTGCATAACCCAGCATGTCGTTAATGCTTGCAGTTACTTGTTGTGTGCCTTATGTCTATGGTCGTTAATGCTTGCAGTTACTTGTTGATCGCATTATGTCTATGGTGATTAATGCTTGCAGTTACTTGTTGTGCACCTTATGTCGTCTTGTTGTGATCATCGTGGTTGCTTCATGTTAGTCGCCGGGTGGCGATGTAGAGTCAAGTGTGTCTATTCCTTTTACACGCGCGCACACACCTTAAACAAAAAAAAAAAAATTGCACCTGTTGAAGAGTTGTTGTCGTGACGAGGAGGATGTTACACTCATCATAGTAAAGAAAATCAAACTCTACTAAGGATGGAACAATTAAGAAAGGTAGCATATGCAAGAAACATACCTATAATTGTGCCAAGTACAGAAGGTTATCTTAAGAATGAACATGGTATGGTTGTAAGATGTGATTTCAATCATACTTTCCTTCGACATAAGTTAATGTAGTGCAAGCCCATCAAACATATTGGTTCATTTTCATTCATATTTCTTATATTATCGTTGCTAATGTTTTCTACATGGATGGTAGTGGATTTAGTAAA
The DNA here is from genome assembly GCA_032191745.1 of Picea mariana. Lineage (NCBI taxonomy): Eukaryota > Viridiplantae > Streptophyta > Pinopsida > Pinales > Pinaceae > Picea > Picea mariana. The sequence continues at coordinate 4,811 of JASDQU010275740.1, forward strand.
ATGTGAATGAGTTCAAATGGATAACAATATGATTTCAATTGTCATGGTTATTATGCAATTGATTGTGATGAGACAGGTGGACATGACAAAGTTTAAATAAAAAGGACAAGTGAGGAGGCCTATTCCGCACTTTATGTCTGGTTAATATCCTTTTTGAGGACAGAAAGGTCTCAGTGGATAGGTGTGATCCAAATGGATCCAAAAAGGCCAAAAAATAAAAGTTCTCATATTTGGACGAAACTAGTGCCATCGCGTAGTGCTCGTCGTGTCGATTTCGACAGTATATTATTTTTCGAAAATGGACTCTGTATGCGAAATTTATCACGTCCTAAAGTTTTTCATAAACAGGTAAAAATTCAACTAGTCAAAGGGTGACGTGGAAACCTCTAAGCTTGACACGTGGCAGTGATAGGTAGTGATGTGGCAGTGGTAGAGAGTGACATGTGATAGTGCTTTCAAATAGACATGTGACAGAGATGTCAATTAGACATGTAGCAAGGCAAGTGGCTGGACTAGTGGTTGGGTTGGTGACTTAGCATGTACGAGCCAATGTTGGTTCAACACATGGCCCAATGTAGTGGTGCCACAAGGAACTCTGATTAGTCCAAATGGGCATTGGTAAAACATAGGTTCTATCTGTCCACCAGAAGATTCAAACTTGCAATCTTTCGAGCACAAAGGACTCCACTCCATGCGCTAACCACTATGGAAATTTTGGTTCTTGCTATATCATGTGGCATATTATTAATTATTGAGATATGGTTGTTCATTGACCGACCATTAAATGTTTTGACACTTATATGATATATGTTATAACCAACATAGCGAAATATCATTCTTAACTCCAAAGGTATTCCATATTACATGCCAAGATACCATAAATTATGCCACGAAGATATATATTGGTTGGGGATTTTATTGTATGTTTATATGGTAGTTTTTAAAAACCATATATTTTATCCCTTATTAAAAGCATCGAATTCCAAGGAAGATTTTAACCATATTTCAAATCCCAAAATCATATTTTATTACCCATAATGGCAACGAATTATAAAAGTTTTTTGGTTGTAATTATATGGTTTAAATAAACCATATATGGCTATGTTATGCCAAGTGAGTAAAAGCCCATAAAGTGAGAGATTAGAATCATATGAAAAGAGGGTCGAACCTTTGGATAAAGGTTATTTTTAGCCATATTACAAAGATTCATACCATATTTTATGCAGATTTTATGGCAAGAGTTGAGAGTGGTTGAGATTGATGCTAGAATATGCAGAACAAAAACTTTTATGCAGAGAAGCCAACGAATTAGCTAAACTTTGGAGGCCATTTCCGGGAGCTCTACTTCATATTTTTCAGTTCCGTTTGTTGCATCAAGTTTTTGAGATAGAGAAGAACACAACATAGTCTATCAGAGACCAAATTGGTGTAATTTTGATACATTTTTTAAGCATTGAATATTAATAAGAAGACTCCCACTGAAGACAAAGGCCCAAAGATGTAGGCAAATTTGTGTCAAACTTTGTTATCAATATTTGACGTTATAGTTTGTTGTTCTTCTAGTTTATTTTTTGTTCTGATTTCTTTATAATGGTTGCATAATTCTTCCATTAAGGATCTTGTTCTTCTCTTTAATTTCTAAATGGTAAATAAACTCATGCAAATTACTTAACCAAGTCTTTAAAAGATCATTTTCAGATCTTTCTTTTACATATCTGCTTTCCTTCTTGTCTCATACATTAATATTGCATGGTGTTTCTAGATAATACATTCTTTTGATTCCCCTTGGTATATGTACATATTTTTAGTAGTGCAAGAACTACAATAATTGAAGATGGTAAATAGATTCTAAGTACAACACATCAAGAAAATATTTCCACTAGGTATTCCAATAATCATTATGCAATCCTTGGTATGTTGATAGGTTATATGTCTTCTATGTTTTTGTCTGCAAAAAAAAAGGGTCTATATATACAAAAAAAATGTAAGAACAAAATACAATATATTGCACATGTTTGTTTCTTTACATATTCAAGTTGTAAATGTTTCTTTCTCAGGAAAAGAAAAAGCTGGACATGTGAAGGTAGTGTTGGAAGTCAATTTTCGCAAACATAAAAAAATCCTAAAGCATATGGGTAAATATTCATATATTGTGTTCCTGTTGCATTTAGAAAATAGATATTTGCAATTAATTATTCATTCAAAGGGAATATTGGGATGCACACACAAAGAGAACAACACAATGCAACATGCAAAGGCTAGGAGGTGTGCCTATTAGACTTTCACCAACTTAGTTCATTCAATTTTTCACAATAATCCAAGAAACATGCCAAAAAAAAGAAGTTTTTAAAGTGTTCTTTATATTAGTTTCTTTTGTTGGATCATCGACAATAGGCCCAGAACAACACCACCAAGTATAGTATCAGTAGAAGACCTAAACAAATGGTCGATGAGATAGATATTCATTGGAGACATAATGGTCACATATAGTACTGAATTGAAAAAAAAATAGACACGTCACATATTACGTTCTCATATCAATAATAATACGGGACTGATGACAGTGGCAGTGATTGTATCTGCATATTTTGTCCAAAGACATGAAGAAAAAAACATTGTTGGCAATGGCATATTCATCACATATCTTAAAATAGTACCAAAAACTGTATATGATCGTGATAACTATAATTGTATCATCTTGTTACATGACTCAAGTAATGTGGAAACAATAGCTCCATGTTGTGTTGAATAGAATTTCATTCAAAAACAAAAATAAGATAATTTGCTCAAAATAAAGACCTGTATCCAATTGGAACCATTGTTGTTGCCATAAATATTACAAACAATTAGATTGAAATACATTCTCCATAAAAAAGATGGTGACTTTGATGAAGATAAGGAACTGTACCAATTTTATATCCTTATTTTTTACTTTTTTTTATTTTTTTTATTTTGACATCCTAAAATGTTTCCATTCATATTCCATAACTATTATAATGTTATTTGTTACATCTTCAATTGTTCAATACATATGCACACTTCTTTTATTCAATGGAACAGTGATTGAAAAGAGGAGAATTCTCCCTTATGATTTTCAAAAATATTACCAAAAAGATAGATGTGAATGAAAAGGTATTTCGTGCAACCCAATCAACATTTATAATAGACTCGAGAATATACATACTAGAGGATATGAAAAAAATAACATGCTCTACGGCTATTATAAGTATACATAAACATTGGTATGCATGAACCTCTTGTACAAAGTTATATTTACACAATTACAAATTGTATTAGAAACTATATCAACTATTATGTCATGTACACAGGTTGAAGGTGCATTGGAAACAACAAATGCATATTCGACTGTGTTTGAACATGTTTGTGCCAAGTTCAATTACGCTGCTTCTGCAAGTGCATTAATAGATGATGTGACAATTTACTATGTGGTATGCAATGACATATGCACTGATGAGTATAAACATTACCTCATTGTTATCATATGAACAATAGACAATAGCATTATGTATTGTAAAATTAGATTTCCAATATTACATGATGTGCTTCGTGCCCTAACGCAATTGGTATATGAAACACATGTTTAGAAAAAAACAACTACTTTGTACATGTTAAGTGAATTCCAAGTACATGTTAAGTTTACATTAAATGAGGACAACATTGTCTTTCATATCATCTCAACAGAAAATAGTAACGACAAACAAGTTAGCTGAAGAGAGAAAAAAAGGGTACAAGAGATGATTTCATTTGAAATTTTCAATCTTGTCTGTGGTATAATAGACTACTGTAAATTGGTTCTAAATTACATCTCATTTTATAGGTTTCCCTATAATGTATTTAGAGGAAAAAAAGTATATTTTCATATGATCCTGGTTGGCAATTGTAAAATCCAAAATAAACAATTGTTATTTCTCTTTATGCTAGCAAGTCATTTTTGTTTCAATTGTACCTATATTTCATTTGCATTTCTTGGCAAACACCAAATATGCATATGTAAGAGTTGTCATTAAATCATTTTTTGATAGTATGCCCATGTAGATACTTGTATTGCAAGTCTATTTGTACTAAAAAATGAAACAATGTATTTTTGTGGTTGTTAATCCATTTTTTGTGGATATTAGGAATATCTTTTCGTTACTATGTTAAGCATTTAAAGAATCTATATGCTTATCACTTGTTATCTTGTCGAATATTTTTTGACATTATGGCCAAATAGAATATTGTATTGCATTTTTATTTCTATTGTAAACTAGAACAATGTATTTATTGCAAAATGTTTCTCGACAAGATCTGATCAACAGTCAGGAAACCAAAAACAATTATCCATGTTTATGTCAATTCCATATTTTCATTTTCTCATCAAAGACAACTTGTCAGTTTCATCAGCAAAAATTGCAAAGGGGAATTCCCATGGACATTTGTTCCAATGAAATACTTATGACACTATTGCAACCAAGAATGATATATGGAAGCTTTTTACCCTTTACATGCCAAATTTCCTAAGAAATCCCACTTCAATTTGATCAATATCTATGCTATGAAATGATGGACACTTAGCATATAAGGAAATGCAAGATGCATTCAGTACAAGAACCTTACATGAAAAAAAACTTATACAGATAAATGGTTATTGAAATGGGGTGATAGAAGCTTAATATATTATGTTTCTAATTCAGCATGACATATGTTAATTACAAAGCTTGGATTATTTGATATCCATCATTGGCAAATAAATAATTTTATAACCTAAATCATATTATTTGATTCCCCATATGCATGAACTAAAAGAATGACTATCATATTATTGATAATTGGATCTGTTTTTTTGCATTCATGGGAAAAAACCAATATACTAAATATTGTTTATTAGTGAAGGTATCTACTATAAACAAAGTTATTATGCTCAAAGTTTCTCAAATTTGTTTTTTTCCACAAAACACAAAGTTTATGCTTTAAACTATTGTTGTTTACAATTGTTATTTTTATGTGTTAGGAAGAATTTTTATTGTCGTGTTTAGCTTTGAGGTCCTAAGATTTTATGGAGATATAGGAAAAAAAAAAAGGTAGATATTGCATCATCATTCTCTAGGTGTAAAACTCAAGAATTCACTTGGAAAATTTGACATTTTTTCTGCTTAACATTGTTGGAAGTGGTTGTTATTTGAAAAGTAATCTTGTCCATGTTATAGTAACCATATTTACATTTCATAAAATGTGTCACATATGAAGCAAAAAAAATCCACTTTCATGGAATCCTTTATTGTAAATAATTAGTAATATGCATAAATACATTTAATTAGTCGAAAGAATTAAAAATAGACTAACTTATGACATATTTTGTTCATCAAAATATTTAAGGAATTATTGATTTTCATTAATACATTTAATGAAAATATAAAATATTTTATGCATCATAAATATATAAAGAATTAATGTTTCACACATACATTTAAGAATTTTCATAAAAACATTAATAATTTCCATAATATAATTGTCATTAAAGATTTATAGCTTTTACATTCTATTTTCCCTGTAACCAACCTTTCGAAGTCACAGGGAGATCAAAGAGGTTGGGATTCACTTGCAACACACTTAAAAATTCTGTTGGTCCGGTACAATGCCTCTTTTATGATTAGAGGACTGGTCCCTTTTCTTTGCAGCAGAAACAACGTCATAAAAAGTTTTCCGATAGATTGATGGGTTGATCCGATAGATTGGGATATTGGGGTTTTTGAGAATCAGGGTACTGGACTTCAATTTTCAATAATCACTAAAACATAAACCTTCCTATATGATAATACTAACAAACTTAATATTTCTCATCCGATATTAGTTACCGTTTTAGGCACCAAGCTTTGTGATAAAAAGTGTTTTTACAATACAATATATGGGTCAAAATAAAAGAGATTTTTGTATATATATATATATATATAATTTTCGATGCTTTCATGTCATGTCACTTTCCATGTATGTCATAATTGTTGATTCTTGCCTTTCATGTCACTTTTTGTGGTCGTGGATGAAGGAATCCTCTCACTTGAGCTAAAGTCAGGTGTGAAGGAAACCAAGGATAAACAATCATACAATACAATATAATGCATATCGATGATGGATACATTCACACTGTCTAGGATCTATCTTCATATATCTAGATCAACATGAAACATGACATCGGCACAATGCAACACATGTTGACAGCGTGGCATGGTCCTCATGATATCGATACTCTCCTCGACGTTCTGTAAACTTGGAAAATCCATTGTTACTTTTCCGCATTCGATGCATTCATGTCATGCCAATTTCCTTTTGTGGCTTAGTAAATTGCATTTACTAGACAAGAAAACTTTTTCCATTTTGCCGCCACTGATGCAACCATCCTCTCACTCGGTCCAAATTCACGTGGGAATTGAACCAAGGACAAACATAGGTACAAGGGAATATATTTCATATCGATCATGGATACGTTGACACTACGATGACATGTGGGGACTATCTGGCATCCAATCAAACAATTGGTATCATGGCCCTATCTTTTTTGCACCATTCTCTATCGTTGAAGAAAACCAGGAGCCATGTTCCATGGATGCAGAGTCATGGGAAACACCATATATTTGTAGATTAGGATATGTATAAATAATCCCTTCAATCCTTCAGCCATCGTCATCCACATGAGTCAAATTTGTTTATAAGGAATTCAAAAAAATAGGGACAACCCAACATGTAAGACCATGGCTATTGCAAAAGTCCCAGACGATGGCCCTCCTGACCTAGGCCTCCATCCTGGAGAAGCCAATAATCCATATTAGATACAAATGTCAAGAAAAAATGTTCGTCATCACGTAACAAAAGGAATGTCACTCGCAAATACCATGAAATCAATTCCAAGGACAGAGGGGAATTCGAAAGTCATCCTTAAGATGCAAGTGTAACAACTGATAGTTCTAGGTACACTACACTATGAAGGTGGAGCATGAGGAAAGGATGTTGGACATCCTTCCAGTTAGCCTGAGCCTAAGTCAAACCATGACCCACTACAAGTCTATGGCATGTTATGGAAGTCACAGTCCACTTCAGGTTACTTGAAGGAAATTGAATGTTCTCATTCAAATAATGCTCCACAAGCATTTGTTAATTGTTGGATGCTCCCATATCCAATGATTTATGTGGGAAGAAAATCAATCTGTGAATGGAAACATTAAAGAAAGCAACATACATGGCTAGGAAGTGAAAATATAATAGTTTATTGTTCAATGTTGTTCCCTATCATTAATTGTTTTTCATTTTCTATAAGTTAGTTGAATTTTGTCCTAAGTTTATCATTATTTTCGTTGTTATTGCTAATGATGTTATTAAATCCAATGTGATCAACCATTCTAATCGGTTTTGGGACTTGAAGGAAATCCAATGTTCACATCCAACTACTGCTACATGGGAATTTGTTAATTGTTGCATGCTCCCACTTCCAATGGTTTTTATGAGAAGAAAAGGAGATTGTCAATCTAAACACAATACAAGGAAGAAAGCAAGTAGATAATTCCAAGCACCAAAAAGATAACAATCAACCTGTCAACAAAGAGAATAATTGTTGAACCAACTGCGTCGGTAATAATAAACATAAAGTAAGAAGCTATGTAATGGGTATTGGCTCTTATGTTGTTTGTGTTCATTGTTGTTCCCTGTCATTCACTATTGTTCATTTTATATTGTAATGAGTTTTGGGATAACTACACTTATGCAACAATATGTCACTTGTTTGAGTCTTAATTTTGTTGCATAGGTTATGAAATGAATGAGTTTTTTTGTATAGACTGAGCCAAGATTTTCTACTATATAAAAGATTCTTCGGGTGCTAAAACTTTGTTGTTACATACATGAATGTGTTATAACCCTAATTTGCACCATACATGCTTACCTGGCATCAGACCATCTCAGATTCCTTCTTTTCCAGAACACTATTGAACAACTCTTCTAAAAACTCCATTTTTAAAAGTCCACACTAGCTGGCCCACTGCAACCCGCATGGATCTACAGTGTCCATGCTAGCTGGCCCACTACAGCCCGCGTGGACCTTCAGAAACACGAAAAAAGGAAAGTTGCCAATGGAACACACAACTTTGGGTGAGTTAACTGAATCTTCGGGCCATGCATGGCCGAGGGTTCACCCAAACACCTAGCTTCTTCTAGCCTATAAAATAAGGGTTAGGGGTCCTATTTGGAAGAGGAAAAAATAGAGTAAAGAAACTTTGCCCAATTGCATATTCCTATTGTCCCAACCCTTTAGCCATCCTTGTGCAAGAAGAGATACAAAGCAAAGAAGTTGGAGGACATTTGAAGAGGAGCCCAGGATCAGGATTCGTGGAGAAGTGTTCGGTCTCAACATTGTAAGTTGATTCATTAAAGTTAATAATAAAGAAATGTTTTTCTCATCCCACTATATGAGTTCTTCATAGTTCAGTAAAGATATGTTTGAATATCTAACCCATTAGTCTATAGGTAAAATGTATGTGTAGTTTGTTGCTTGTTTTGTACGTAGGTCAATCTTGAGAGGATAGCTGCCAACAAGTGATCAAGCATGAAGGGGGATCGACATCGAACATCCAGAACAAGGTATGTTTGTCCAACCATGTATTTGCTAAAAAGGAATGGGGTTTAAGTCTAGGGACGAAGGTAGAAAGTAGATTTCTTTTGGTCATATTTGCATGCATAAGATAACCCTATTTGCTAGTCCATAAGAGGATTTCCCTCACAATAGAATTGGAGATCGTACAAAGGAAGTCTCTAGGGTTCCTGGAATTTTATTTTTGGGTAGTCTTAAAAGACTAGTTTTCTTGCCTATTTTTTAGTTTCTGCAAAGTCTGAGCTAGCAGAGAGTCTGGTTTCCCATACCAGCAGTCTCTGTTATTTGCTTGACTATGTTTTTTGAGACCCACAAAGGTACAAGCGGCCTGTATAAGGTCTGCATGTGTGTACCCGCGCCCTACTCTCTTACAACCCATGTGTAAATGCTAGCTGAAAAAGTAGCAGTAGCATGTAGAGTCCAGAAAATTTTGGAGGCAGTCATCCTATTTCCTGTCAGAATCAGACATTCTTAGGGGTTTTCTAGAATTCTTTCTAAGTCTTGGTTGTTCACAGTCTTGTCTCAGATTGGTTTGTTTTATGAATTTTTTCCTTACATTGTTTACTTTTTCCATTAAAGAGAGTGTCTAAGCCTTTAAGAGATCCTGGTTCTCAATATCAGTGGTCTCTTCCTGTTTTTGATTGTCTGTTGTCATTTTTTTTCAGATTTTTAGAGATACACGCGGCCTATAGAAAGTCATCCCACGTGTACACGCCCTCTGGCTCTATACAACTCGCGTTCACACACTTGTTGTTGGATTATCAGTAGCGTGCTTGTGCAGGGTAGTTTTTGTTGAGGGTAAGGCAGTCATCCTTTCCCTTGATGAGAGTTATACCTCTCAGGTTTTTGAATCTCTGTCTTAGCAGTTAGTAGCTTAGGATTAATCTTAGCCTTAGCTTTCTTTTTCTCATTTAAAAGTTGTCATAAAAAAAAATTTTTTAGGGTTTTTAGACAAGTGTGAGAGTCTTTTTTTAAGTTGCTAGTGTGTGATTTCTTGAAGTGATTCTTTGAGATCTGCGATAAGGCCATAAATTTTTTTCTTGGCTTTTACTTGTTGGTATTTTTCCTTTTTGCTTTATCAACATTTAAATAAATAAAAAAATCTCTTTCATTTTCTTGTTTGGTTGAAGAGTGTGATTCTGCATTATTAGCCAAGGAAAAATCTTTGTTTTCTTAAGTTATCGATAGTTTACTTAGATTGTAAGTAGCTCGTAGTCGAGTGAAATCCTTCTTTAAGTTTGCTGATTCAAAAGATCTTAGAAAAATAAAAAATAATTTTTTTTTGAAAAGTTGTTGAAATTTTGCATTAAGTGAAAGTTTTTGTTTCCATCTTTTTATTCATTTTTACTTCCATCTTTTACACATCATCAGTTTCACTTTCATACCCCTTGATATAAGACAATCCATAAAATTAACACTAAATCTAAAATTTATTAGACTTTTATGTTTGTAGGTTTAACCAACTAGTTCAGGATTAGGGCCTTGGATTAGGTTGTAGAGGAAACTCTTCAAGGCCATTACAATCAAACATTGGATTCTGAGTTAGGGAGTGTCTAAGTCTAGTATCATGAAA
>JASDQU010275746.1:9545-21910 GCA_032191745.1 Picea mariana
ATCTTTTCTCGTAGATTCATCTGAAGAGGCAACACCGAAAATATGCATGGTATCCAACTCAAAGCATCTTCCACTCGATTCATTGTTCCCTTTATGTAAGTAATCTCAGAGTCATATTCGCTAAGCAATTCCGACCAACGTCGTTGTCGCGCGTTCAGGTCGCTTTGCGTAAAAATGTGTTGTAGTCTACAATGATCAGTCTTTAGTTCAAATTTTCATCCAACAAGGTAGTGTCTCCAAACCTTCAAGGCATATACGATGGATAATAACTCCAAATCATGCGTCACGTATTTCTCCTCATGCCTTCTCAGTTTCCTCGAAATGTAAGCGATTACTCGTCCGTCTTGCATCAAGACTCTGCCTAAGCCTTCCTTGGATGCGTCTATGCATACCAAGAAGTTTTCATCCATGTCAGGGACCTTTAGTATCGGCGCTATCGTCAACAACTCTTTAAGCCTCCAAAATGCTTCTGCACATTTCTCGGTCCAAACAAACTTCTTGTTTTTCTTCTGCAATTTCATGATCAGATTTGCTATCTTCAAAAATCCCTCGACAAATCGTCGATAGTATCCTGCTAAATCCATAAAGCTACGCACTTCTATGACATTGGTCAGTGCAGGCCATTCCATAATAGCCTCGACCTTGGCTGGATCCACGGCGATAACTTCGTCGGAGATGACATGCCCTAAATAGTGAATCTTCGATTGATAAAAAGAGCATTTGGACAATTTCCCATACAATTTGTGATCTCGCAAATACCGTAGTACCAAGCGCAAGTGCTCATCATGCTCCTCCTTCATACAAGAGTAAATCAAAATATGGTCAATGAATAGTTGGACGAACTTGTCCAAGTACTCACAGAACACCCCGTTCATCAAACTCATAAATACTCCTGGGGCGTTTGTCAGTCCAAAAGGTAAAACAGTAAACTCCTAATGTCCAAAACTCATCTTAAAGGCGGTCTTAGGGACGTCATCCTCCTTGATCCACAACTGGTGATACCCTGATCGCAGATCGATCTTGGAGAACACCATCGCACCCTTCATTTGATCGAACAGATCATCAATTCTCGGCAAGGGATACTAATTCCTGATCATGGCCTTGTTCAGTTGACAGTAGTCAATGCAAAGCCTCCATGATCTATCCTTCTTTCATATGAAAATAACTGGTGCACCCCATGGTGACACACTAGGACATATCAGTCCCAGGTCTAGCAAATCCTTTAGTTGCATTTTCAACTCTTCTAACTCCGGGGTCGACATTCAATAAGGCATTCTTGCTATCGGTTCAATCCCCAGTTTTAGGTTTATGGTAAACTCCATTTCCCTCTCTGGCGGCATCCCAGGTAACTTCTCCGGAAACACGTCCGCAAACTCTCTCACCACCGAAAGGTGTTCTAGAATTTCTGCTACTCTCTTCTCGTTTAGCTCAAGGATCACATAAAGCTTGCACCCCTTGCGCATACTCTTCTGTAACTGTAAGGAAGAGATGAACCTCAGGGAAACTCCCTGGTTCCATCCTACAATCACATGTCTCTATCCTTCTTCATCGACCAAGCTCAACCATTTCGTCTTACAATTGAGTATTGCATCATGCGATTCCAACCAATCCATACCAATCACGACATCATAATATCCTAAGATCATGATGTATAGGTTGGTCCTCGTGACAAACTCTCCCAGGTTAAGGGCACATCCTGTAACCTTTCCTCCAACCTTTTGTTTGGCTCCCGAAGCCATCTCTATGAAGATAAACTCATCCTGTTTGACTGTCTTTACCTTAATCTTTTTTAGTGCTGCACCAGAAATGAAACTCTCGGTAGCACCAGGATATATCAAAACACTAAGGTTCTGGTCAGCAATGGTACTTGTCGTTTCGAGCACAATCGACTGGTGCTCTTCCTGGCAGTTATTCACCACTGCATGAATTCGATGGGCCTTGCCCATATCTCCAACGGTAGTGGGTCCTGCTGATCCGGATGCTCGGGTCCTCTCCACAGGACAATCGTGCTGGTAGTGTGGCTCCCCACACGTCCAACACCCCTTCTTCAGCCCAGTAGTCCTGGTACCCGAAGTAGAAGATGACAGCCCACCGGCCTGGAACCCTGGTGTGTTCTGCTGAACAGGCCTAAACTGTTGTTGTTGCGGGCGACACTGTTGCTGATGCTGTGGTCCCTGATAAGGTGTCCGCTGATGAGGCGTCAGTCGTCGGGGTGTAGTGAAAGTGGATCCCCTCTAGATGCCACGATATCCCGATGTAAGTCTCGTTGGTATTTGGTGCTGCTATGTTCCAGATGAACCTTGCTCTGCTGGTCTCACTGGATTCCTGGTCTAACTCCCACTGATAAGCTCCTCCTCTATTATGAGGGCCTTTTGGACGACATCGTGCAAGATTTGAGGCATCAAGATCCTAACCTTTGCACACAGGCTGCCATTAGGGCCAAACACAAACCTGTTGACCTTAAGTTTCTCTGTGTTAAGGTGCGGATCATATTGGAGCAGCTCCATAAAATGGGCCTTGTACTTGGGCACTGTACGACCCCCCTATCGTAAGGCATTGAACTCATTAAGCTGACGCTTGATGAATTCCTATGAAAGGTACCTCTCTCGAAACCATTCCTCGAACAGTTCCCGTGACACGTCTTTGACGACCATGTTCAGCTGTGGTAGGAGCGTCTTCCATCACATAAGAGTGCTCCCCTTCAGTTGAAAGAACGCCATGCAGACCTTCATGTTGGAGGTATAATCACGAAGTGCGAAGCATATTGCCATGTTCTCCAATCATGCCTCGGCGGCTGTGCCATCCAGGGCACCAAAGAACTCAGGAAATTTGACCTTCTCGAGTTCATGGTGAATGCTACCAGCAACGATCGGTGCACGTGGTGGAACCTTAGCGGGTTTCGGTGCCCTGGCCTCATCTTTGTCCAAACGGATGGTCAGTGCCTCAGACATGCGCTGAAAAGATCTCATCATCCCGACTACATCGCTAACTGCTATCTGCTCCTATCCGAGAACCTGCTTGTCTCCCTAGGGGTTAGACCCCTCAGGCGTGGATGCTACTAGAGGCGTCGCACCTCCTCCCCTAGCACCCCATTGTCTGCCTCCATGACATCCTTTAACTATGTTTACTTGCATGCACACAAGACAACTCAATTAGCAACAGTATAATCAAATCATAACAACGAAAGCCGTAGCGATCCCAAGTCATGGGTTGAACCTCGCTCTGATACCATATGTAACGAACCTCCTCGTTACGACGACCAACCTCTTAACAAGTGAATTTTTTTTATTTTTTATTTTATTGTGTGTGCGTGTGTGTACAAGGGTAATAAACACATTCGACTCTGCGTCACCACTTGACGACGAACAAGACACATACAATGATAAACATAACATGATGACCTAAGACGCGCATCAAGTATCTTCATGCATTAAACGACAATAAATCGACTATAAATAACACTGACTACAAACCCATCCTACCCTGCAATGGTTAGGACCTCCAAGACACATAAGCAACACTCAAGCCTAGGTTCCCATCGATTTTAACCATTTAAGGTCTCAGGGCTGGCGACTGTTCTGAGGAACATCGAGGTGTCTACATCCCGCTAACACAATCTAGACCAAAACTAAATATGGTAAATCAACAAACATCAATGACAATCACTGCGCGATAAAGTTCTATGAATCAACACACATCACAATAATTCCATAGTGCGAGAGAAATTGAATACTACACCCATCATGGAATGACATAAGTGTGTGTGCAAGGAAATCAACCTTATTTTAATTCAAGATGAAAAGGTAGTCATCTACTATACTTCAAGGTGCCATTCGTATCAATAGTAAATAGAATCAATTAAGCCAGTCGGAACTTCGGTAAGGTTTGAATCATAAGTAACATCAATAGTAGGCCAACTAGAATGACTAAAATTATAACTAAGCCATTTAGCAATAGACACGAAATGCATCCAGTTCTATCAAGGTGAATATGCACCCCAACTTTAATCCGACATTCTTCGAACTAGCATTTTATGATAGTGCGTCATTACTAAATCCTTACTACTATTATAGTATTGTATTGAAGGTAATACATATAATCAAATTATAAGACTTTGGAAACTATTATATCAATTAAAGTAATGGGCAAAACAATAATAAAACCATTGATATAGAAAATAACCAGGTTATCTATTTTAAGGCAAAGGCCTTAGTGAACCATATTATCTCGTTATTCCGTTTTTCCCATTTGAACAATGAAAATTGAAGTAGTTTAGAAAGTAGACTTAATATGTTATTTGAATAATTGCAATTAAGAAAGGTTTAAATTTTTAAAACATTAGTTTCAACCTTACATGTAAGGTAAAAGAAAAAATATTGATATACACAAACTTGTTTACATTCAGAGTTTTTCATTGAAATGATTCTAAAGAACAATTTAGTCAAATATGATATTCAACTAGATTTAGATTTCATTACAAAGATGATCAATTTGAAACGAATACAAGTCAAGATTTAGTAAACAAATATTCAACTAAATTCTGTTACAAAGAGGATCAATTTGAAAATAATACAAGTGATTTTAACTAAAGTACAATAGCATTGAAATAATACTACAGTAATATCAATTTGAAAAGAATACAAGTAGGTTTTAACTAATGTACAAGGTCTCCAGCGAGGGTAAACTCGGGAATTTATTACCGAAACAATTATCTTTATGGAAAACTTAACTTGCTGCAGTGAGTGATTAGGGAGAGTCGTCGCCCAACACAAGGAGATTATGCCGAAATCACCATCATAAAAATTGATATGAGACCTGAGGCGATGCACAACATCTTTGCAAGTCCATGTGCACAGAGGTACAACTGTCAAAAGATATGGTTCTGCAAAATACTTCACAAAAATTTATAATACGGCAAGCAAAACGGTCGCTGAGGTTTACTACCCAACGACTCTCAATTCTCATTTTAATTAATGACAGCTAAAGCCATCTGTCACTTCAACGTCTTTCATAAGCAACCAGGAGAATAGGCTACCAACATAATCGCTGGGAAAAATTTAAGGTGAGCTTAAACTCTGACAGAAGATGCCGACTCTCTCTATTTTAGAGGTAGCTAAGTCAACTTGGGTATTAGGGACTCAAATACGTAACCCTGTGCGTCCAACCATATCAAGGTTATCATTACGAGCTGCTCTCAAATTGCAGGAGAAGTTGGGAGTGTGTTACAGTTAAAATGAAAATCTCTAAACGCTGCAAGCTGTCACTAAACAATGCTATAGATCGACTGTCATCAAACGGCTACCATTTCGTTGAGTTCAAAAGTACCAACACTATCTAGTTTTTAGAAAAGACAATTTAAATAAAGAAAGTTTAGTTTACAAAGGAAAACGGTCATTGCAGAGTCACTGTCCATCCATGGTTCACTAAGCTTAAATGCAAAAAGGGAAAACGTTTGGTGCTGAGAAGAATTAATCAACGATTTGCTAATGTTTAAATGCAAAAGGGAAAAATGATTAGCGTAGACGGTAGTCAATCATAGATTTGCAAAAATTTAATTGGTAAAAGAGAAATCAACTCTGGACGAAACACTTTCTATGAGCGTTAACTCACAGTAAAGTTTATACATTGTAATGATTAACACACAGTAATAATTGAACTACGAAATACATCGCATCCATGTGTATACAGCTTATAAATATAACGAATTTGCAGCAACCAATTCAAAATGAAATTTGCCAGAACGAATTTGCATTTTCACCCATCAAGGAATGAATTCAAATTTTTCTTCATCGATTTAAATAACACAGGTAAATAACTTTATTAACAGAGGTTGGTAACAACAGTAAAAAATTAAATTATTATCTCGCAAATAGTGGAGGTAAGTAACTTTTATTAACAGAGGTAACTAACAACAGTAAAAAAAAAAATTATTATTATCATGAGGTTCTTCAATAGCTTATTAGTTGCAATTCATACCCAAGAAACCTATAGGATATAAAATTGTACATGATTTTCCACAATAATACTGTATCATATGAGAAATTTTAAATAAAAACAACAGTTTCAATTGTAATCGCCGAGTAAATAATTAAAAATAGCCAATAAATCCAATTACATCTATATACCGATCCTAGCATAAGTCGTAATGCATTCTAATCTACTAAAATACAAATCATATTGTTGCCTTATTGCTTGCCTCGAATGACGTCCGCGTGCTCCGTGCCGCACCTGCTCGTCGATCATCGAGACTACATCGGTACCTCCCAACCAGCGCTAGGGGTACTATGCTTCCCACTTAGCCCCCTGAGCCACAAAGGGGCCACACACTATCCATATGGTACATATAGCTCCTAGCTCGCCTCAAAAGGCCGAGCTACCATTCCTATCCGAGCTGGGAAATCCCAACTCCCATAAGTAAATCAGTGAAGTCACTATTCCAACAGTGTAACATTGCGCTAACAGCCAATCCCCTACTTCCTCCTCCTTCCTCTCTTTTATAGAGTTTTAGAACTTCTAAACATTCCCTAAATCCCATTTAATTTAAGTTTTAATAAAAATCTTCTAATAATTCTCCTTCGTACAAGTGTCATTCATCCCCCACTTTCCTCCAATAATTATTTTCTTTAATTTAATATTTGTCTCATTTCCCTCACCCACCTAGAGTTACTCCTAAATTTACTCCTAGGTGTCCCTAGATTCCCTTACAGGGTTTAAATACTTTCCCTAAAATGAAGTTTCTAATTTAGTTCAATTTAGAAGGTTCTTAATTTGCAGATTCTTTACTAAGTTCACCTCGCTTTTTACCATAAGTTCCCCTCTTTCCCTTTTTATGTTACCTCCATTCCCTAGTTTCCTAAATTTTATATTTCCTTCTTTCCCCTTTTTATTAGAGCCAAAATGGCAGTTGCGCAATTTACCCTCTTTTCCTTTTATTAATAATTTAATATCTTTTTACACTTTCACAAATTAAAAATAATTAATTTCTTCTTTATATTTTATATCCACAGCTTTTAATTAATTTCTTACTTTCTTCATTTTACCCCCAAAATTTATGATGTCTACAATCTTTTCTTAAGTGGTTTTTATTTATTTATTTTAAAATTTATCATTTTATCTTTATAGAGATATTTTCTTAAGGATAGACAAAATTTTACCCCTAGAGAAGTTTTTGACTTGGAACTTAGATTATGGACTGGGCGACACTTAATTAGAGGAGTTGTTTTTAAAATTTCTTAATGAGATAAATGTCATAGGGCCATCTAGG
Source organism: Picea mariana (assembly GCA_032191745.1). Lineage (NCBI taxonomy): Eukaryota > Viridiplantae > Streptophyta > Pinopsida > Pinales > Pinaceae > Picea > Picea mariana. The sequence continues at coordinate 16,810 of JASDQU010275746.1, forward strand.
TTCCTCCCTCTATCATCATCAACGCGACATGCCCTTCAGGATGCACTAGGTGCTCCAAGGGTGCCNGCACTTAATTAGAGGAGTTGTTTTTAAAATTTCTTAATGAGATAAATGTCATAGGGCCATCTAGGTTCCTCCCTCTATCATCATCAACGCGACATGCCCTTCAGGATGCACTAGGTGCTCCAAGGGTGCCACTCGCCTCATCTACTCCTTTGCGCAACGTGCCCTTCAGGATGCACTAGGTGCTCCAAGGGTGCCACTCGCCTCTTGTGCTTCTTTTGTGCGATGTGCCCTTCAGGATGCACCATGTGCTCCAAGGGTGCCACTCGCCTCTTGACTAATTGGTAGACATCAATAACCCCTGGAGTCAACACTCCGCCAGGTGAACTTGTGGGAGACTAAGGGCTTCTAAGTAATAAGGCCCCCACCTTATTGCATGCCCCTTAGAATCATCGTGAGTGACTGTCACAGTTTTCCCTCATGACATCGTGGGTCCTCTCGAACTAGGTAATCGTTAAACTATAGTTCGATCCACAATAGGAGTGCTAGTAGGCTATGGCAGGTCTTTTGTCCACACCTCTCCCTCCTCCTCTCTGGTAGTCATGTGTGGCCCCTTTACTCCATATGTGAGTCTGGTTGGCAATCTATCATCAGCCTGCATCATCAACAGTCATGTCAGACATGTCCACATCATATCGTCTAATCAAATGTACTAAAATCACAGTAAAACAATCGAACCCCAATCGCACACTCCCTGACTCGATCCAGAGTCCAAGGGTTCTGTCGATGCCTCTGCATCCTCAAGGTCCAAAACCATGCACACTTAGTAAAACCGAGTCAATAGCACCTGTCTATGTCAGTGTAGTAAAACATCATGTCATCTATCATAACACATCATAATCAAGGACAAATGTTTTAATATCATAATAGTCTGGATCACTTGCGAGAAAGTGTCCTCAAAGAATAAGTTTTCTTAGTGCGCCAGAGCGGGATGTTACAGGTGGTTCCAACATGTTCCCCACTCATGGAGTCATGGTCAACTGATTTTAACATGGTTGTTCCATTTGTACTCCTGCAATAAATATAAAATATTATGTTTTCATACAAGTGTCATAGTCAAATAGCTAGTTGGGTCAAGTCAAATCTCTTCCCAACAGTCATAATAATTAATTACAATTTATCAAATTCTAAATTCAGAATTGTCATAAATTGCAAAAAAATTCCAAATTCGAATTTACTAAAAACGAAATAATTTTCTAGCAAATTTTAAATTTCAAAAATACTTTATTTTTTGGGATGTCACAATTATTATTATTATCAATTTTAGTTTCATGGACGATAGTGACAACCATATCTAATTGATATCTTTTTTTCTCTAAATTTGAATTTTAATGGTCCATAGTTGCACCCTTAGAATGCCATATAGAGAACTTGTTAGATTGGTAGGCTTAGATGGTTTTGGTAAGGTTTGATAACACTAATTGACATAGTGGTAACAAATAAAAGTGGGAGGATAAGGAAGAAATAGGCACCATTCAATGAGAGAAATTTTAATGGGTGAGTTATTTTGAATAAAATTTGTTGTAGACAGAAAAAATTGAAGAATCACAATAAATGGTAGAAGAGATGATAGTAGTTGTGGTGAGGGAAAACCGAGGAAGATGGTATAGTTGAGTATGGATATAATTTTCCTACAATTTAAAAGTGCACTATCGCAAATTACAAAAATGAAGAAAAAGGACAATGAATGGTGAGTACAAAATGACGAATGGGGTAGAGTAAGGAAAAAATAAAGAAGAAGAAGAAAAGATAGGGCACTCGATAGTTTTTGTTTCATCAACAACCTTTTGAGTAGGATGTTGAGATATTTTCAACAAGGAGAGTCTAATAAAGGAGAATTTCCTTATAGTTATCCTGTACATTTTGTAATGACCTGCTTGGTACGACAACAACTCTTTAACATGTGCAAATTTATATATTTTTTCCTTTGAGGTGTGTGCGGACACACTTGACTCTACATCGCCACCCGATGACTAACAAGATGCAACCACGATGATCACTACAAAAAGACATAAGGCGCACAACAAGTAACTGCAAGCATTAAATGACATATTGTGTTATGTACAGTACGAACACAGATGGAAGAATCCATAGTAGTAGGTTTTACTAATTCTGCACAGGAAAGTAGGGCGTTTAATCTTAGTTCTCTGCTCTGGAGAGAGAGAAGGTCAGATAGGCTCCTGGCCGACTGCTCAGGAAGAAACCAGTAACCCGACGATGAACAAGACGCAAGCAAGATGAACACAACAAGACGACATACGCTGTACAACAGGCAACTGCATCCATTAACGACGATCACTCAAAAATAAGTCAGACTGACTACCCATCCATCCTACCCTGTAATGGTTAGGACCTCCAAGACACATAAGCAATGCTCAAGCCCAGGTCCCATCGATTTTAACCATTTAAGGTCTCAGGGCTGGCGACTGTTCTGAGGAACATGGAGGTGTCTACTTCCCACCCGACACAATAAGACCAAGGCTACTAAGTCAAGGATAAAGACACAACCATCAATCGCAATCAACACGGTTATCTAATATCCACAAACTACAATAATCCTTACCATACATGATAACCATTTACATTTTATGTTACGAAAATCTTGCTAAAAAGTACAATTACCCGCATTTTATTTATTGTCGAAAAACCATAAAATTACAATGTCCTTTACAATACATGATAACCGCGTTACCCTTTTATTACTAAACCCTTGTGATAAATTACAATTACACGTAATTTATATGTTTCCACCGTAAAATTCAAATGAAAAAAATAGTCATTGCAAATAAACAATGAGGAGCTCGCACTCATAAGTTATCAATACTAGCTTAGCAATCTTCCTATTGCAAGAACCTTACATTTTATAAGATGTCGAACACCGGGAATTACAAGAACATTCCCTAGACATATCCATACCATCATTATCTATAGTAAAATAACATTTCAACTAAATAAAAAGGATTTTACATTCTATTTGTTATGAATAATAGTGACCCTATGGTAACCTTACCATAACCTAACCATATCATCACTTTCACATTACAAAAATATTCAATTAAAAAAATAAGGTGTTTATCGTTTACTTGCTATAATCAAAATGACACTATGGTAACATTCCATAACCTAATTGTATCATTACCTTTACATTACAAATATTCAATTAAAATAAGGAGTTTACATTTTACTTGCTATAATAAAAAGGACACTATGGTAACATTTCCATAACCTAATCGTATCATTACCTTTACATTACAATTATTCAATTAAAAATAAGGAGTTTATCTTGCTGTGTTATTACTAACAATTGGAACTGCAATGATTAAGAACAGTAAAATAGCCATATCATTTTTCCTATTAAACAGTAATGCAAAATAAACACAAGGGCCCTACAGGTTATGGTCTCAATTACGAGTGAAGGATGAACTCTACAGTAATTAACTGTATTCTTCTATGACATTGCCCAGACCATGCAATAAAAATATCATAAAATTCCAATCGGGTGATCGAGCACTATGGCTATAATTTATTTTAAGTTGCATTAATCATTCCCCTAAATTTCGACCTGTGAAATACTGTAGCAAATCGTTACACCTGTACCATTTAGAAAGTTTGTTACAACCTCACTACAACAATGATTTTAATGCTACTACCCATTCTGTAACCAGCAATCCAGCAACCCAACCATCTCTGCCAGGAATTACAGTGCCAGCCGAATCAACACGCAGAGGCAAAAATTAAGGCCAGAGATATCAAGAAATTTAAATGCAAACATCCAACATTAAATTTGCGTTTTCGTGGGTAAGGGGAGGTAAAACAGTAGTTACCCGAATTAACAAGTCTCGACGAGGATCGTGGGTCCTCCATGCGATCTTTTCCCCAATAAAAATTAAGACGCAACCAACGGTCCGAGCACACAGGTCAAAGGTGGACGTTGCTCTGGTATCTAAGGTATTAACAGAGTTTCTGTACTGGGCGCATTCACAGGTAAGGAATATTTTTCAACAGAAGGCGAGTAAGGTTTTGGAGGCACCCGACAAGGAGAACGCTCAACAGGAAACTCGTTGGTGCGAACATGAGGAATACTTGAGGAAAACTATGCCTGTGAACGATTTATTTCCTGGGTATATTCAACTGAAAGAGGAATGTACAACTGAAGGATTACAAGCCACCAACAAACATGAGTTCCAAGGATATTTTCTTCGTGAAATCGAGGTTGTTCCGAAAAAAAATTCAATGTGGGTTGTGTTGCAAATTGAATGCTCCTGTCTATTCCTCCTAACCTGAAATTAAAAGACTAGACCTGCACTCGCATTTTCACCCCTCACCAAATTGGAGTTGGGGGAAAGCCTTCGATGAACACAGATTCTTCAATCGGAGCAAAATTCAAGCTTAACACGGACAACAATCTTATACTGAGGGTAATTTCGGACCATCCTATACTCTACAAGAGAAGCTATGAGTCCTGCCACACCGATGATGAGAAAGTTCTGAGAATAATTTGATAGTCTTTGAGGAAAATAAATTGTGTGACCATTACAATTTACAAGCTGCGGAAATAACCCTTACCCTTTATCTATTTTCAAACGGCAGCGGTAAAAAATACCAGTAAAAATTTGGATAATATATATATATTTAAAACAGGAAGAACACAAATTCATTAAACAAGAAAATGGGCCTATAGCTTAGTTGTAGAGCTTTTCACTGCAGAAGAAGAGGTCACCAGTAAGCTGTAAATAGTTCAAGCCTTGATTTTTCCTACAGCTCATAATCTTGTTTTTTCATTATGTAATACAAATTGTATAATGCTACATAAAAAAAATGATGATTTCACATTCATATTAAAGGGAGACTAATTCAACGGAGATAAAAATGTGAATTACAATATAAGCAATTGCAATATTGAACAAATATTACTTAAATAATTGAAACACTTTTTATACCTTACACATCTCACTGAACTTAAAGATACGTCACCAGTAAGAATGGAAAGGATACCAACTATTCAATGTACCTTTGCCTTATCGCTCGCTCCGTGTGT
>JASDQU010275747.1:0-15017 GCA_032191745.1 Picea mariana
ACATTGTATAAGCTATTTATGATAAGGAAGTTTTTGCTGGGTTTTCTTCCCCTAGAGGGTTTCCCAGGATAAATGTTGTGTCTCTTGTGAATGTGTATTTCTCAGTGATCTTGTTCTTATGATGCTCTTATCTATTGAAATGAAAAGAACTATAATAATGGCATAAACATTAACAAAAACGGGATCAACCGAGCCAGACTTCGTCATCACAAGAGAAACGTCAAATCAACAGTCAAAGAATCGAGTTACCTATGATTATACGTCCCCAATGGATCGATAAATGCTCGGAGGCATTTCAGAGGCTCAAGGAGTTGTTGACAATGACAACGATACTAAAGGTCCCTGACATGGACGCAAAATTCTTAGTATGCACTGATGCATCCAAGGAAGGCTTAGGCGGAGTCTTGATGCAAGACGGTCGAATGATCACTTACATCTCAAGAAAGTTGAGAAGGAATGAGGAGAACTATGCAACGCATGATTTGGAGTTGTTAGCCATTATTTATGCCTTGAGAGTTTGGAGACACTACCTTATTGGATAGAAATTCAAACTAAAAATGAACCACTGTGGACTACAACACATCTTTACGCAAATCAACTTAAATGCACGACAATGACGTTGGTCGGAATTTCTTAGCGAGTATGATTTCGAGATTACTTACATAAAGGGAACAATGAACAGAGTGGTTGGTGCATTGAGTCGGAGACCACGCATATTTTTTGTGACGCCTCTTCAGATGAATCTACGTGAAAAGATTCTAACTTTACAGTGCGACGATGACTGGTACAAATAGGTAAAGGATTTTATCGAACATAATACAATGATGGTACCAAGATTTGAAGGATTTACGTTGGACAATGATGAATTATTGAGATTTAAAAATCAAATTTACGTACCACCAAAGGACGAGTTGAGGAGTTTGATCCTAAACAAGGCTCACAGAGCAGTGTACATGGATCACCCGGGAGTCACGAAGAGGAGGGCATACCTTAAACCCTTATTCTTCTAGAAAGGAATGAAGGCATACACAGTCAACTACGTGGCAAGATGTCTACAATGTCAGCAGGTGAAGGTTGAACATAGACATCCAACAGTATTTCTACAGCCACACGCTATTCTAGAATCGAAATGGGAGGTCATTTTGATGGATTTCATTGTTGGATTGCCACTGACGGAAAGGAGACACAACTCGATTTTTGTGGTAGTCGACACTCTAAAGAAGAGTGCTCATTTTATTCCTGTGTGTACGACATATCAGGAACCTAACATAGCTAGATTTTTCATCCATGAGATTGTGAGGCTGCATGGCATGCCTAAGAGGATTATATCCGATCGAGGATCGGTGTTTACTAGATGATTTTGGACTAGTTTCCAAGAGGCACTAGGAACCCAACTTAACTTTAGTACTACATATCACCTAGAGACATACGGGTAGACCAAACGAACAAACCAAATCTTGGAGTAAATGTTGCATATGTACGTGATCGACCAACATAAGCATTGGGAAGAATTCTTTCCATTGGTAGAATTCACATATAACAACAGTTATCAAAGCACCATTAAGATGGTGCCTTTTGAGTTTATTTATAGGCGACCATGTCAGACACCTTTGAGTTGGGATCAACTTGAGGATAGGGACTTGGTGGGGCCAAAATCAATCCAATAAATCGAAGACCAAATGCAAACAATAAGACAAAGGATCAAGAAAGCATAGGATCAACAGAAGAGTTATGTCGATGCGCAGCATGTCAACCGTAGTTATGAAGTTGGCGATCAAGTCTTCTTGCAGGTGAAACCGCATAAGAGTTCGATCAAGTTTGGAAAGGGTGCTAAACTATCTCCTAGGTTCGTGGGACCTTTCGATATTGTGGAAAGGAAGGGGCCCATGGCCTATCAACTAGCCTTGCCTGATTCTTTGAGGCGTATGCACGATTTTTTTCACGTATTTGTTTTGAGACATTATATTAATGATCCTACACATGTTATTGGCATGAGTTCCTTGTAGGTATCTGACGAGGGTGCTCTCACGGCTGAGCCAATCCGCATCCTGTACCATCACATTCGACAGCTACGTCATCGAACAGTAGATCAGGTCAAGGTCCAGTGGGGAAACTATAGTCCGCAATCGACAACCTAGGAGGACACATATGATATGCATCAACAGTTTCCATTTTTGTTTGATAGGTAGACTTATGATATTGTGATACACTTTATTTCGACACTTATATACTATGAAACTTCGGGACGAAGCTTAGACCAAGAGGGGTTGTATGTAACATTCCACTCTTGTGCGCACTGAGCAAACTTATTCTTTGAGGACACTTGCTTGCAAGTGATCTAGATTATTATACTATTGGTCATTTTATTATGATTATGAGGCATTATGGATATGATGATATTTTATTTTGTTTTATTTACATGTACAGGTGATATTGATTGGGTTCTCCTGAGTGTGCAAGACTTTGGACCTCGAGGATGCAGAGGCATCGATGAAACCCCTTGGACTCTAGATCGAGTCCGGGAGTGGACTGTTGGGTTGAATATTGTTGATGTGACATATGTACTTATTAATAGATGTTATGATGATTGATTATTATTGTTGACATGATTTGTTGATGGATGCAGGTTGATGATATCTTGCCGACCAAACTCACATGTGGAGTAGAGGGGTCACACACGACAACCAGAGACTTTGTGGGAGAGGTGTGGGAGCATCCTTGCCACAACCTACTAGCACTCTCGTCGTGGCTCAAACTGTAGGTTAACGATTACCTAGTTCGAGAAGACCCATGATTCCATGAGGGCTGACTGCGATAGTCACTCACAATGATTCTAAGGGGAGCGCAATAAGGAAGGGGCCTTATTCCTTATAGGCCCTTAGTATCCCACAAGATCACCTAGTGGAGTATTGACTCCAGAGGTTTTGATGTCTACCAAGTCAGTCAAGAGGCGAGTGGCACCCTTGGAGCACGTAATGCATCTTGAAGGGCACGTCATGCAAGGAAAACGAAAAGAGGCAAGTGGCACCCTTGGAGCATGTAGTGCGTCTTGAAGGGCACGTCATGCAAGGAAAATGAAAAGAGGCATGTGGCACCCTTGGAGCACATAGTGCGTCCTGAAGGGAACGTCGCACAAGGAAATCAGAAAGAGGCAAGTGGAACCCTTTGAGCACCTAGTGCGTCTTGAAGGGCACGTTGTGATTTTAAATCGTAAGTGAATAAACCTAGTCGGCCTTAAAATGAATGATGTGATAAGTAAGATTTTAAAAACAATTTTTCCCTAATAAAAATGTCACCCAACCTAGTAAAATTAAAACCTGGGTCTAAGTAGAACATGTGGTCATAAAAAAAAAATAATGAATAAACATGTAACAAGAAGAGGGGTAAGAAATTCAATTTATTTATTGAAGTCAATATTATAATGGAGGATTAAAATTTTAAAAAGGGAAACAATTGTTTTTATCTACTTTTACTAATTTAATTTTAGTTAAAAAAAAAGAGAGAGGGTAAATGGTTGTTTCATCTACACTTGCTAAATTAATTTTTAATTAAAGAAGAAAAAGGGTAAATAGTTGTTTTATCTACACTTGCTAAATTGATTGTTAGTTAAAAGGAAAAAGGGGGAAACTTAATAGAAATAGGAAACTTACAGAAAAGGGGGGGAACTTAAGGAAAAGGGGAAATGTAAAGAAAAATTTGAATGTCTAACTTAGTAGGGAATCTTGCCATTGGAACTTTCTAATTATGAACTCAACTAGGAATTAAGCAAGGCGTAAGTAATTTAAGAAGTGTAAGGGAATTTTAGGAGACCTAGGAGTGATTTTAGGAATGCTTTTAGGAGGGTGAGGGAAATAAGAATAATTAATTAATTAATTAAAGTAATTTTCTAGTGCAACTAGGGGATTGGGCGACATGTGTACGGGGGAGGTTTTTCCTAATTAAAATTTATGAAAAAGGAATTTAATGAGAATTTGGGAAACTAATTACTTAAAAACTCTATAAAAAGGATGGAGAAGGAGGAGTGTGGATCTCATCTTTATGCGTAATGTTATGCTGCTAAATTTTTGTCTTGACTGAAATTATCTTGTGGGAGTTGGGATACCTAGCGCAGGTAACGAGTGGTAGCTCAACCTTGCGAGGCGAGATGCGTGCTAGAAGTTCTCTAGTATTGTGTTTTTGGCCCCTTTGCAGCTCGAGGGGGCTTAGGGGGAATAAGAGTACCCCTAGATTTGGTTGGGAGGTACTGATGAGGTCACATCGGTCAACAAGCGGGAGCTAAACAGAGTGCACGCAGAACAAAAACTACAGAGCATTCACGTTGGCCTAAGTTACGTAGATTTAATTTGTTACTTGCAATGAAATTTAATTTACACATGTTATTTCCTTGTGCTTGGTTGAAGATTTCATTGCCATGAGATGTCTTGTGCCTACTTTCCTATGGTATTTGTAATCCCCTTGTTTGTTGTATTATGAATTAATTTCCCTTGGTGAACCCAACTTTTGATTGCAATGACTTCTTTGTGTGGGTTTTATTGATTATTATTAAGATATTGTGTTTTTATATTCTGTCCCTTATCCCTTTAGTCATCAATCTGTTCCTGAGTAGTCAACCAAGAGCCGAATCAACTTCTGTCACTTCGATGTTTAAAGACCTATAGACTCAAATGCCCTGTTTTTTTGTGCATGGATGATGAGTGAAGGATAAACTTTGTCGAGCTGTCTATCCCTTACTTATCTCTACATTGATTGATTCATGGATGAATGATTTGTATCTGCACCTTCTTGTGAATGAGTATTCTCTGCGCCTTGATTGATTAAAACTTTGATTTATTCCTTAACAATGATTTTTATTTCTGGGTGTTTTCTTAGCATTTAATTTCACTTTTAAACATGTTTTTACACCCTAAGTCTATTGGGTAGAGAACCTTTCTCCTTAGAGTTTCAATCCCACCTTAAACATTCTTATTAGACAATGAATTGTATGTTGTGTAGCTGTATGACAACGAAATTGGGTGGGGAAACGATTTTTTTGAATGACAATGATCTGGTTGTGATTGTGTAACATCTGTGTTTTGAATGTGTATTTGGTTGGGTGTAAGTAATGCATTGTATGTTGTGTATAACAACGATCTCCCTTTGGTATTAATGATTGACTAACAACGATATCCTATAGCGAATGAACAATGACTTACCATTATTGTTGGCAGCAAGATGTATAATTAATTCCTTGCTAAATTATTTTATATGTGTTAATCCTGTGTAAAAGACAACGTTCAATTGATTGTTAAAATTGTTATGTAATTAAAGGGACAATGAATCACATGGTTTAAAGGACAATGATTTTATTTATAGCATTTTGATAACATATTTTATTAATGGCAATTTTATTAATAACATATAGATACGTATGTCGACAACGATTTTACTCATAGTCACATGATAGCATATTGACAATGATTGATAGTGTTTATATATGGTGACAATGTTCATATGTTGGACAACGTTATTTATGGTGATAACATTTATATGTTGGACAACGTTTATATATTGATATGTGATATTGATATCAATATGTGACAATGTTTATATATTGATATGTGATATTGATATGTTGGATAACGTTTATATAAATATGAATATTGCTATATTGATATTGATGTGTTAGAAAACAATTCATATGACGACAACAATGATATATTAGACAACAATCTCACTATATTGCTTCAGTTTAAAAGAGAGCATATGCAATTTTAAAAACATGTTTATATTGTTTTAAGGGATATGTTCCATACATGTGTTTCTGTTTAGAAGATAGCATTTCAGTTTTAAAAAAAAAAAAAAAAACATGTTTTATATGGTTTTAAAAGACATGTTTCCTATTTGTTACAGTTGAAAAGATAGCGAATTCCTCCCTAGGAAATTACTCATCCGATATTGGAATTGGAAAATAGTTAAAATAAGTTATTTGTATTGATAATAATTATTTTAATATGTACATAGTGATGTATATTGCAATAGAATTTGTTATGCAAATAATTCAGTGTATTGTATGAAAGTTATAGTCATTAGGATTCCTCGCATCTTGTTGCTTGTCGATGGGGTGCTTGGGTTAGTCATCTTGTGTTTCGACAGTTAATTCGGTCTCCTAGTGCATTGAAGCTTCTTGGGTTATTGATCTAGATGTGTTTTGTTGCATCAGGATTACCGTCATGCTTATCGCCTTGTGACAACATGATTCCTGATGAGGGGATCATTGTGCACCCCGATGGATAGAGGCAAATGATAACCTGGTTGGATTATGTGCTTCTTGTTGTGGGTGTTTGTTCATGGTAATGGTTTTTGGTACTTGGTTTGTAACACCTTAACGCATTTGGTTTTGCGCATTGTAGAGGTTTTCAATTACTAGTCATCAAAGAAGTTGTATTGGGTTGGTTGATATTGTCCTTTAGCTTGTAGGCATTGTCTTGCTTGTGACGAGCGGGTACTCGTTTTCATCTGTCTTTTAATCATCACATGTTTTGACCAGTTGTATGATCTATGTGCATTGTGTTCATCATCAAGTTGCATTGTTCAACCGTTGTCGTTGTTTCCTTTATGTCCTGCTTAAAAAAAAATGCTTTTGTGTTGTGTCACACGTAGTCGTCACAATGAGGCCGTTAGAACTGCTTACTGTGTGGGGTTGGTGGAAGAATTTTGTGATGGGTGTATTTAAAGTTTCATGTCAAATTTAAAGATAGTTCTGACAACAATTCTATAGAAGGGAATGACAAACATTGGCAATGAGACGTGCATGATGAACGTTGATGCAAATGTGGATGATCTCAAATATTATGTGGGGACATTATACATCCTTGATTCTTGAGACCCACCCATACTGTCAAGGCATGTTTCTAGTCTAACCATGTCAAATTTTGGTTCATCAAGGAACATATTGAAGAAATTTCAACGTTGGCCCCATTCACTGCTCATTATGTGGGGTCAGTGCATGCCATTTGTGGTGGGTGAATTGGAAGTTCCATGACATTTCAAGAGAGTTACAAAAAATATAATACACATGGAAATGAAAAATGATGACAATGAGACATCTATTATGAACTTTGATGTAAACATGGATGATCTCAAAGATTGTGTGGGGACATCAAACATCCTTGAGTCTTGAAACCCTCCCATGTCGTCAAGGCATGTGTCTAGTCTAACCATGTCAAATTTTGATGCATACATGCACAGTTTGAAGAAATTTCAATGTTGGCCCCATTCATTGCTCACTATGCGAGGTTGATGCAATATGACATTGGTGATGGGTGTATTGGAAGTGCCATGACATTTCAAGAGAGTTCCGACAAAGATTATATAGATGGAAATAACAAATGATGACAATGAGACATCCATTATATTGAACGTTGATGCAAACATGGACGATATTAAGACATCCATTCACTTCTCACTATGGTTCTTTGGTGGAATAAATTTGTGATGGGTGTATTGGAAGGTCCATGCCAAATTTCAAGATCCAACAATGATTCTATAGAAGGGAATGACGAATGATGACAATGAGAGGTGCATGATGAACGTTGATGCAAATTTGGACGATATCAAAGATTATGTGGGGACATCATACATCCTTGAGTATTGAAACCCTCCCATAAATTTAAGGCATGTGTCTAGTCTAACCATGTCAAATTTTGACACATATAGACACATATTGAAGAAATTTCAACATTGGCCCCATTCACTACTCACTATGCAGGGTCGGTGCATGACATTTGTGGTGGGTGAATTGAAGCTTTTGTGACATCAAATTGACTTGGTAATTCAATAATCAAACCATCCTTAAGTATTATGCAGGGACATCAAACATCCTTAAGTATTGAAACCCTCCCATACCTTCAAGGAAACTATCTAGTTTAACCATGTCAAATTTCGACGCTTATGAGAACAGATTGAAAAAATTTCAACGTTGGACCCATTCACTGCTTACTGTGTGGGTTCAGTGGAATAAATTTGTGAAAGGTTTATTGGAAGGTCCATGTCGAATTTCAAGATAGTTCTAACAATGATTGTATAGAAGGGAATGATGATAATGAGAGGTGCATGATGAACATTGATGAAAATGTGGATGATCTCAAAGATTATGTGGGGACATCATATATCCTTGAGTCTTGAAACCCTCCCATACCATCAAGGCATGTTTCTAGTCTAACAATGTCAAATTTTGATTCATACAGACACATATTGAAGAAATTTTAACATTGGCCCCATTCACTATTCACTATGTGGGGTCAGTGCATTACATTTTTGGTGGGTGAATTGAAGATTCTTCGACATCAAGTCGACTTGGTAATTCAATAATCAAACCCTCCTTAATTATTATGTGGGGATATCAAACATCCTTAAGTATCGAAACTCTCCCATACCTTCAAGGAAACTATCTAGACTAACCATGTCAAATTTCAATGCATACGGGAATAGATTGAAAAATTTCAACGTTGGCCCCATTCATTGCTCATTATGCAGGTTCGGTGGAAGAAATTTTTGATGGGTGTATTGGAAGGTCCATGTAAAATTTCAATATAGTTCTGACAACGATTCTATAGAAGGGAATGACGAATGATGACAATGAGAGGTGCATGATGAACGTTGATGCAAATGTGGACAATCTCAAAGATTATGTGGGGACATCATACATCCTTGAGTCTGGAAACCCTCTCATACCATCAAGGAATGTGTCTAGTCTAACCATGTCAAATTTTGATGCATACATATGCATATTGAAGAAATTTCAACTTCGGCCCATTCACTGTTCACTATGCGGGGTTGATGCATGACATTTGTGGTGGGTGAATTGAAGATTTTGTGACATCAACTCGACTTGGTAATTCAATAATAAAATCCTCCTTACGTATTATGCGGGGACATAAAAAATCCTTAAGTATTAAAACCCTCACATACCTTCAAGGAAACTATCTAGTCTAACCATGCCAAATTTCGACGCATACGGGAACAAATTGAAAAAATTTCAACGTTGGCCCCATTCACTGCTCATTATGCGGGTTCGATGGAAGAAATTTGTGATGGGTGTATTGGAAGGTCCATTTAAAATTTCAATATAGTTCCGACAATGATTCTATAGAAGGGAATGATGAATGATGACAATGAGAGGTGCATGATGAACGTTGATGCAAATGTGGACGATCTCAAAGATTATGTGGGGACATCATACATCCTTGAGTCCTGAAACCCTCCCATACTGTCAAGGCATGTTTCTAGTCTAACCATGTCAAATTTTGATGCATAGAGACACATTTTGAAGAAATTTCAACGTTGGCCCCATTCACTACTCACTATGCAGGGTTGGTGCGTGACATTTGTGGTGGGTGAATTGAAGCTTATGCGACATCAACTCAACTTGGTAATTCAATAATCAAACAAAGTGGTGAAATCCACTTTAACCAAGAGAATCAACAATAGAGCCACTTGAGTTAATGAATTCAATTTATTGATGGTTCATCCATTGGGGTTGCAAGCTAGGAATCAAACCTACTAGAAATTGGCATTGGCAAGAGGAATGAAATTATGATTCTGTTCAAAATTATCCAGTTTGTGTTGCTAGTGTTACCCCTCATTTTACATGAGGCCTACACTGGTATTTTTTCACTACTCTTGTGATTTTTATTTTGTAGGTGATGCCTCATCACAGTGGCCTCCATTACCCCGTGAGTACCCCACGACTAGGTGTGCTCTGCGTGAAAGGACACAATCACAATCAGATTTTGAAGAGCACCTAGAGAACGAAGACATAGATATTGATGAAATGATTAGGAACTATAGAGCTAAGAATAAGAGGTCGGCTAAAAGTAATAAATTATGATGTACATGAATATTTTAATAACTATTTAATATAAAATCCATTTTCACCATATTTTGCTTTCCTGTAGCCTTACATTAAGATCATTTTCATGATTACATATGAGTTTAGAACTATTATTTTCCAAAGCCTTAAATTTAAGTATTTTGAGTGAGTTTATGATTAAATATTGTAAAAATAACATGCTTTCACTTATATATCAAAGTGGGATGAGTTCTATGATGTTTATAGGTACATTTTAATACTCCAACCAAGTCATATGATGGAATAGAATAAAGCCTCTTTTCACATCAATTTCCATTCTCTGGTTTTTAAATGTAAAGTGCTTTAGTGTAGTGTATGATGTTATGGAATAGTTGTTACTTTTCTCTTAGGAGAATTGAGCTCACTCCAAATGGATCAAGTAAACATTTTATTTCATTGTAAACAGTTGTGAATATTGGTATGTATATATGTTTGTTTTTGCTGTAGATATTTCAATAGATTTATATGTTGGGTATTGGGGAATTGAGAGTGATGTGAGGGGGGAGGGGCCATAAGAGATTATGCCTTCACGTGGTTGGCCCTGTTCAGTAGAGAATAATTTATTGGAGTCGTTTAATCTTGGAGAAAACCTCCCTCGATCCAACGTAGCAACAACAAAGTCAATGTCGAATTCATTGTTGCTACTTCAAATCAAGGGAGACAGTTTGATCAAATATTAGACGAGTGGATCAAATAAATTATTCTCGAAACCAAGAGGAGCTCATTCAGGTATTTTCTAACAATCTTGTAAAATTGCATCTTAGAGTAAATAATGTGCTACAAATATGACTTGTATTGATTTTTTAGATATTTATGGAGATTGAATGATTTTGGCGGATACTTTAAGATCTTTCTTCGTCGATTGAGGGAAGCTCAAGACTAACAGAAGGTCATACGGTTGAAGAGAAACATGCAAGGTCAACCATTCCAATTGTATTGTCGACCAATTCATCATATCAGGTGTGATTTCTCCTTTTAGGATAGTTTTTATAGCCATCAGTTTTAGTTATGTTTAATGTTTTATGAATTTTTATGTGATTATTTTTTAATGCAAGGTTTGTTATGTGATAGTTTATTGAGATATATCATATATTTAGTACTTGTCATGTTCTTTCCTTGCATCCAGTATTGGTAGATATGAGTCCATTTATATTCAGTGAAAGAAACCTTGGCTTCCTGTAGGGATTGATGAAGTGTTAGTTCATGCATCTACTGCTAGGGGTCCTCCTAGAATAAGGCCAAATGAAATGAGAAAAAATTCCATAAATAATGTTGTTGTACTATACCTCCTTTTTTCTATTCATTGTTCCAGATCATGGAGCACGCATTGTCCATCCATCCTAAAGATCCTTGCATGTTGATCATGAAAACCCAGAAAGTGCTTCAATGTTACAATTTTCCTTCTTTACACAATGACACAATTTTCCTCCTTTGGTACTAGATGGAAGCTAAGTAGTATGTCTATCTATATCAATTAGAATAACGTGGTTAGAGAATCTTCTATCTTTAGTGCAAGACTCAATATAACCATCATAAACTAGAGGACAACTTAGGTCAAAGGGAGTGAGTATTTGGGTTATGATGGGGTTGCAAAAATTAGAGCATCTGCCAAAACAATCTTAAGCTAAAAAACATTTTCCTTAACATCCTTCTTGTATAAAAAGGTATCAAGATGTATTGAATTATCTAATGAGAAGTGTGAACTAGTCTTTAGCAAAATGCAAGCCAAAACCTAGAATCATGCCATGGACTCCTCAACAAATGCGATCAAACCCTCCAAGTGCCACAACCTCTCCAAGAAAATCACTACAACTAAAAACTCAAAAAAACCCAAGATGAATCTCCAATGAAGATCCTAGATGGATCCTCCTTCTTTTCTAGCTAGGGTGGATATTTCATGACCCAAACTATACCTGCAGTGGAAGGGTTTTTCTCAAAACCCCAACGAAAATGTTAGCTACAAGAGAACTCAATAAGATATCAAATCATAATACCAAAGTGAGGCTCTAGCCCTCATTTTATCATTTTTCCATGACTTCTAGAACTTTCCCCTTTTTTACCAAATCAAATGTAACTTCTACAATTTCCCTTTTTTTAATAAATCAAATATAATCGTTATTTTCCGTCCAATTTTCACTTTAAGATTAAGTAACTTATTAATCTAAAGTTATTTTACTTCTCTAATGTCACTTTTAAAACATGACATATCCTAACTAAGTGACATTAAATGACCCCCCTTTTTACACCTTTTTCTCCAATGACAAGCCATGGAAATCCCTTCTACTACAAAGTAGGGGAACCCAAAAATGGGGACATGAAATTAATATATTAGACAACTAGATATTGATTTAATATATCAAATGGACTTCTTATTAAAAATAACTATGAAAATAAATGACAAGAATAATTTAGCACAAATAGGAATAATACACAGCTGCACTTGAATAGGATACTATCCAATGTGCCATAGGTCCCCCTACAAATACCTTGGTTTTGGGCCCAAGGAACATTCCTTCACTCAATGCATATGGTCAAGCCAAGTCTAGTGCATTCAAATATAGGAGCACAAGCCAGGGTTGCAACAAGGTGAGACATCCCTTTAGGGTTCAAAGCCTTAGAAAGACATGGGTTTTGGGTGAGAAAAAATTAGGGTTAAGAGTAGTTGTGAGGATCCACCCTAAATATGCCACCATTATCATCATCAGAATCTGATCCAATTCATCATCATCTTAAATTAAATTCAAATCATTATAATTATAATCATCCTATTTAGATTCATCATCTTCTTTTGAAAAGTGAGAAGGAAGAAAGAATAGAAAAGGACATAAAAGAAAAATCAGTGTACCTTAAATCATATTCATAATTATCATCAATATATGAAGATCTATTATCAACATCTTTATCCAATAGCAGAAGGAAAAAGAGAGGGGAAGAGATCGATAGATATATGTCTATGACCTGGATAAAAGAAATAGATAGATACTTCAAGCTAATGAAATGAAAATGTGAACAATAAGAGATTATATGTCAAACCCAATGATCACCATAAGCCTCTCTTTTTTGAAGAAATAGGTAGAGGGCATAGAATCACTAGTCAAGGTTAAGATTAGATGATAATATGAGGGTATGTATCCCTACTCCCATATCATTAATGGGAATATCAGTGCGAATTTTGAGATCTTTGCATGCAAAATTGGCTAGAAGCATGCACCCATTGTTGGATTGAAATCCATTCATGCCTCTTTAATTCATGTATTTATTCAACCTCCCACATCTTTATTTATTAATTATACCTAAATAATAATGAAGGTTGAGTTTGGCGTGATTAGAGGGGATTTTTACCTGCTAATATATGTAAGTTTTAAACCTGCGAAGTAAAGCAATGCATATATATTCTTAAGAAAAAAAAAAATTAATCAATGGCTCATTCACATAGTACACAGAGATTTATACAGGAAACCCTCAATCGGGGAAAACCTTTCTTATATTAATTATATCGAATTTCACCATTCACCATACAATATATACAATGTTTTTAGGTATTCCATAGATACCAAAACCCTAATCCCTTAATCCAGGATTAATTTAGAAAACCACTAAAAATAGCAAAAAACCGCCCAAAAAAAATTTGGGGGTGTTGCCCCGAACTTTGCGCGTAACCAGGGGGGGCATACTTGGCCCCCCCTGGGACCCCCCTAAGAAGCTCCCGGCGCACATGACACAAAGAGAACTACTAAAGGGATCGTCAGACGCAATTGTCAAACCCAACGTGCCCACACACACACATGAAAAGAATATAGCATATACCCAACATTCTCCCACTTGTTGTTTTCTTTGCATCTAGGGCTCCACAGGGTTATATAGTCAACAATCCAGGGTAGCAATGCCCATTGTTACTCTACACCAAGAGAATTGTTCTGTGCTCACATACTTTGTTAATAAATCTGCAACATTCTTCAAAGTGTCAACCTTTTCCAGCAACACCTTCTTTTCCTCAATCATGTCTCTCACAAAGTGATAATGAACATCAATATGCTTTGTCTTCGAATGATAAGTTGGGTTCTTTTCCAGGAAGATTGCACTCTGACTGTCACAATCTAATCTCACTGCTTTTTTAACCAACCCAATACCGGAACACAATCTGTGTAACCATACTACTTCCTTGCTTGCATGAGTAACTGTCATGTATTCAACTTCTGTAGTTGAGAGTGCTACTATAGCTTGTCTTTTTCTCATCCACTTGATTTCTCCTCCAAATAGGTTAAACACATACCCACTTGTAGATATTTTGTGATCCAGATCTCCAACCCAGTCTACATGAACAAAGCCATGTATGTCTACCACTCTATCCAATCCTGGTCTTCCTTGGTAGCACAATCCATAATTGGTAGTGCCACGCAAATACCTGAAGACCCTCTTTACTGTTGTCCAATGCTCCTTCCCTAGTTTTTACATATACCTGCTCAAAACTCCCATTGCATGTGCAATGTCCAGTCTAGTACATACCATTGCATACATCAAGTTGCCAACTACACTGGCATATGGAACATGGGACATGTCCTCTTCTTCTTCCTGTGTCTTGGGACACTGATCTGCAGATAACTTTACACCTATAGGAATAGGAACAGGTGAACAAAGACCAGGTACCAGAGATCGCAATATTGACAATAAAATGAGATGAATAAAATTCAACAGAGAAAAGGAAAGATGTTAGATACAGAAAGGTTTGGAAAATAATTGAAAGAAAGGAAGGATAGGTAAATAAGGAACAGGTTCAAGAGATTGTACTTTCAGACATTGTAGTGAAAGATGAATCCACGGATAGAAAGAAAGAAGTCAGAGCTCAAAGAGATAATGAATCTACCAATGAAGATGATGATGAATGCACATCAAAGCAGGAATTGTTATGAGCCATCTGGCTTAGAGACTCCCAAGTAATATGAATATTAGACAGGGGGAGTCTATGAGATAGTTGTGACAGACCAAAGAACCATCCTTCGCGCAGCTTGCAAAGTTTGAGAAGACATATTCAGAGCAATCAGTTAGCAGAAGTACAGTTTGATAGTATAATGATAAATGGGCTAGCATTATGGACAGTTGCGCAAGTAGAGTCTTGGACAGTATGGAC
>JASDQU010275748.1:0-14894 GCA_032191745.1 Picea mariana
TTGTATCTCCATGCAAATACATCCATGTACTCTTTGAAAAACTGCAAATACTTTTCCCTTTGATCAGAAGGAATATTTTTGGAAAAATTAATATATTTAGGATCTTTTTCAATTCTAATATTATATTCCTCAATGCTATCATCTTTGGGGAGGACAACTGGTTTGGAAGGTACATCATTTCTATCAAACAATTGTTCTAAAGGAACCAGTTCTTAGGGAATGAAGTTATTCTTGAGTTGCAAGACTTTATGATCAACCATGCAATTTATGAATTTAGGGATCTCTTCACTTCCTCCCCAATCTCCGGTTTGATGTCTTCTTCATCATTTCTATAGTCCAAAAATTCCTTACATATGCATACAAGACATTAGTCTTTCCATTTACATACTTGCCAAAATACTGCTAAGGCTACTTCTTAAAAAACTAATTTTTGGATAGTGTACGCACTCTGCTGCACTAATAGCCCACATACACGTGCATGCTGCATGCTAGTTATCCCGTGTACATGCACGAGTTGCATGCTAGTTAGCCCACGTTTACATCCAAAAATTGTAAAAAATATAAAATTGCAAGGAATTCAGTAGAGTTTATGGGCTATCAAGGGTTTCCTAACCATTTTACCCCTTGTATCCCAGCCCCAAAACGAATAGCCATCTTTTTCTCATATAAAAATAGGTCTTGTGGTGTCATTTGAAAAGATAAACAAGAGAATAAGAAGAATCTGCCAAAATCCCTTCCCCTTCTTAGCCCAAGTTTTGCATCCTATTCTGAGTTTTGGCCTGAGCCTTCCCCTCCATCCCTTTCTCCTTATACAACCCTTTATCCTTTCCCAAGTGATAATTTTGTTGTGAGAAGCTAGCATGGGATTGATGCACTTGGAGCCACAATAGAGGAGCCCAGACCTGGTTCGTGGAGCGATTGTCGACAAAGGTTGTAATCATTGTTGTCTTGAAACTTAATAAAAGAGTTCATCCTTGTCCCAAAATCTTATATTTGTATGATTTTATTGATTTATGCATTTATGTCTATATCTAAACCTTGAAATTGATAAGTAGAGATTTCATGTGTTGTAGCATTATTTTCCTAAGCTTTTGTAGGTCAATTTGGGAGGAGACCCATAATCTAGGAGGCTGCAAGAAGTGAAAAGGTCTGCGCCAACCGCAAGGACTAAAGGTGTATCCATTGACTCTCTTTCTTCTTTCTCATCATTTCGTTTAGATAGATTTGGGGAATTTTAAGGGTAGAACATTATTTTAAGGGAAGTTAATGCTCTGCCTGTACCTAGAACCAGTATGGGGGATCTTCTCGGTAGTAGAATTGGCGACTCCACTGGGAGTCTCTCAAGGGTCTTAGTGGGAGATTTTGGTTTGATTTTCCTTTTCAGTTTTTTTTTTAGTTTTCCAAGTTTTCTAAGTCAATTTAGGGTATTTGGCCACCTTCCAGGTGCCTACCGACCTTCCTTTCCTAGTTAGTTATCTAAGCCTTTTTTTTCATTTTTGAAAGTTTATAGAGGTGTATGCACCCTATCCTTAGTATAGCTTGCATACATACGCGGTTTGCATAGTATACAATCCACGTACATACACAGGCTTCTTATGCACAACATGTGTCTCTGTGTTTTTGAAGGCTTTAATTTTTTTTTTCTTTCCTGACAAGAAGATTTGTGCTTTTGAGGCCTTCTTGAGATTCTCTGGGTCACTGTTAATGGTCTTTGGTTGGGTTAAAGGCTCATTTTAAATTTCTCTTTGTAAAGAACCCCTGCTGTTTCTTTATTTTCTTTTGTCTGCTTTAGAGGTTTAGAGTCGACCTATAAGCATTAGATCCTTTTGTGGATTCTAGTCAATCCTTGCGTTCAGACAATGGTTTAGGGTTTGTGTGAGTCTTGGGTTTATTTTCTCTTTATCTTGTTTATGCTTTGAAAAATCGAAAAATAACTTTTACTTGTGTTTTTCTTTTCTAAGCATTTCAAAAAATAAAAAATTGTTTCATTTAGTTATGCATTGAGTTTGGTAGTTGTAGTATATATATATATATATATATATATATATATATATATTTTACAAAATAAAAGTGTTCGTTTTCAAAGTTCCTTTTTGATTTTTCCATGAACGTTTAGCATTTTGCATCGTAAAATGAAAAGAGCATTCTAGGAAACTTATTTCATTATAGGATCTTGGAATACTAGTTCGAAAATTTTGCATTTACAAATATTTAAAATCCATTTCTGTCAATTTGAAGAATCTAGTTTGCTTTTGCACGAATGCTCTAAAGTTTTTCTTCTCTTTCGTCCCTTGTAAATACCATAAGTTCCACGTATGTACCCTTTTGAGTAAATCAAGCCAATTAAAATCAATGTTGAACAATTAAAATCAATTAGACTTTTGTTTGTAGGGTTCACCGAGTAGTCTAGGCTCTAGGGCCTTGAATTAGGTGTGGAGAGGAAACTCTTCAAGGGCTCCTAAACAAACATAAGAGTCCTTGATAGGGAGTGTTAGAATCCATTATTGTAAGATTCTGCTAGTATCCACCTCTAATATAGGGTCTAAACACGAGGTCACGTGAGGAAAGGAAGAGAAGATAACCCCTCCAAAGCCGGACCAAGCGTAGTGGAGATCATATATTGAGGGTCGTTCTTGGGAATTACATTGATCACATTTGACTATGGAGCCTCGTGGACCTTGAATTTGTTAGAGATATTGAGTTGTCTTCCATACCATTTACCTTTGGTACCCTTGAAAGGATTCAAACTTTGGTATCCTACTCATTACGATCAACTAGACTTTCGATTGTACCCGCCTGGTGACTGACTGCGAGTGAGAAAGCTAGTTGCATGTTTTTAGGGACTTACATGGGTGTCTGCGAGGGTATACCACGATACCTAGGGAAGAAACCGGAGCACACTTTGCAGAGTATACTCGAAGGGTTTTTCCATGTTTGAGTTACACTTGCATTGGTAAGTTTATTTAGTGTTGATTGGTGTCACTGTTCTTCCTTCCAGTCAGTTGTTTGCTTGATTTTCCATTAGGAAGTTTTTAGTGTGCGCTCTGTGTTTCATGCTAGCTAAACATTACAATGTCGGTTGATCATTTCAAAAGGTGGAAGATCAAAAACTCTATCGTTCACGTAGACTTTAGGGTCTACCACCAGTTACTTTGGAGCCACCTCCTCCATCATTGAGGTGCAGACTAGATCAAAAAGGCTCATTCGAAGCTACTAGGCCACAAGAAATTGTGCTCGATCCAGCTCCTGGAGAAGACTTTCCTACACTAGAGGAATCCATTGTTTCTAACCTTGAGTCTGAATTTTTCAGGCCAGAAAATCCTCCAATCACTCACTTATTAGTGCTACTTCTAATTCAGATAGTCCCTCCTTAGGTGACTTCACCTGAACGTTAGCTTTTCTAGTGAGTGATGATGGAAGCAACTAATGCTACTTCATGAGGGAGTCCTCATACTACCATCTCGGCTGCCACATGAGGGGGCATTGTACCTCCTCCCCCACCTCTGCCTACCAGGACTACGGCCGTTCATATGCCCACTACTTTGGGCAGTGGCACAATCCCTTCGACGAATTTGACCACTATTCCCTCTATCAGAACACATCTGACACTCCCTTTTCATATGGGATGCTGGGTTTTGACTCCAGTTCAGTTATAACCTATTATACTCTACAGAACATTTGTCTAGGGGTATGGATCCCTAATGATCCCTTGCAAGTACCCTCTGTGGGAACCACTTCCCCATTCAACGCTATCCCTTACGGTGGGGGTCACATCCCTCCTCCATCCCCTTCTCTCGGAGGCACTTTCCAGCAGCTGATTGAGCTTAATACCAACGCTTGTTTTTTCAGTGGGAGGAGCCATGAACCTCAATCCTACATGAATCTAGTGGGATCTATGCCTTTTTCTTTGTTCGATGCATTTGGAAATANTTGGGATTAACTGCGTAGTGTAAGTCATTAATCTATGACCCATATTCATGAGTATTAGTCTCAACTGACTAATACTTCTCATCGTCTTATTTCTCGGCCAGAGGAAACCCCATTTTGGTCAACAAAACCCTACACAAGCTTTCATTCCTTCATAGGGATCGATGACATGAGTTTACTCCTAACAAGGTCTTGGAAATCCTTGGCAAGGCTCGTTTCCTTCACAATGGATGATGATCGGGGGAAACCAATCCCATACTCTGTGGAACCCCGGGTAGGGTTCAGTAGCTATGCCAGGAGGGTTGGCCGGGGGAATCCAACCAAGGTCCCTGGAATGTTGTTGTTGGCACAGGGGCAGACCTAGGGTTTAACGCTTCAACAACGCACCAACAAAACCCTAACTATCGACCCTTTAGGAAACACCTACAAATAAGATGAAGTATCACCTGAGGTAGAGGCAGGGAGGGTTGCAGGTTTCAAATGTCTACAACCTAGCTGGGACACATATATGTGAGCACAATACTTAACATAGCACTTAACAATTAACATTTATTAGTCTTTAACCCTTATTCACATTACAGGTTAAAACCCTAATTACAGAGCAACACAATATTCAACAAGATCTAATCACATCTAACCGTTCAACATATAGCATCAAAGTATATCTAACCTTCATTTTTATTATCAAGCACTAAGCTACTACATCAGATGCATCCAACATATATAAAGATTACAATACTAAGCACAAATCACATCAATAACATATCAACCACATCGCACAAAGAAACCACAACACAAGATATACGTGGTTCACCCCCAACGTGGGGCTACATCCACCAAATCTTCTCCTCTTTTATTAGCTTCTTCCAATATTCTTACATGCACAAAGCCATAAAGCCAAATTCGCATAGGACATGAGATCTGCATGCACATCGCCAGATCCTCCTTCCCCGAGTTAGGTCCAAGCACCAAGCCTTTACACAGTTTGTGCACAAAGAACTTACAAAACACTTGAACATAGCTTTGCAAGCCTTAACACATCTTCTTACACATAGCTAACATTAGTACCAAGCCATCGACCTACTAGGTCTACTTCTTACATTGCCTAGCTACTTATTTATACACTACAAAAGGGGCCTAAACATGGGTAAACCCATGGGTCGACATCCCATATGCATTACATAAGCCTTATACCCAAAAATACCGCAAATGGGGGTGATATCCCGCGATCTCCGCTTCGCCCAGGTGCTCCTTCTTCGAACAACCTGTCAAAGTCCCAAAAATGGCCAAACATGACCAAGTTTCTCAAAAACTTGGTCGAGGGCTAACACACCCCCAACACTCACTTGTTACTCGTCCCGTTTCACTCTGATCTGGGAAATTATGCTTTGAAGGCCTTGAGCTTGTCTTGAGCTGCCTCGACTTGCTTCTTCGTTAGAGCCTCCTGCTCGATGAACTCCTAAATGAATTTCTTGGTGACATTCCATTCCAAGCATTGTTCCACTATGGTGATGATTTGTTCCAGCTATGCACCTCATCCCTTGATCTCTTCAAAAAGTGTGCAGGATTCATCCTGTACCGGATGGAGTCTTTGGGTCACTTCCATGACTCTACTCTGGATGACATGGACCTGTTGCTGAACTTCATGCTATTCCTATGACCTTTTCATCTTCTTGACCGCTGAAAGCAGTTTCAGTTGTGCTTGCACTATCGATGCTTGTTGCTTCACCTCCTGGAGCTGTGCTTCTAATTTTATTAGTTCTAGGTCCTCTACAAGGTGCTCATAGGTGTTGGCATAGGGACAGACCTAGGGTTCAATGCTACAACATTGCACCAACAAAACCATAACTACCAACCCTTTCGACAACACTTGTGAAGCAGATGAAATCTCACCTGAGGTAGAGGAAGCGGTGGTTGCAGGACTCAAGTGTCTGTAACCTTAGCTGGGACACATATATGTGATTATACTACTCAATAAAGCACTTAGCAATGTCATTTCATCATTATATAACCAATATATACTCCAAAGAGAAAATAGATCATCGCGACATTTATCCAGATCTATTGTAATTAAGCACTTAACACAAATAAATGGATCAGATCTAGCAGAAGCAAGTACTAAGAAAATTCACCTATGTCAGATATAACATCTAGATTCATCATAAGCACAAAGCATAAATAGATCTATCTAACTTTCTCAAAGCCCTTAGCAAATAACATATAAACACATCAGAACATTTCACAAGGCAGAATAACATAGTATTTATGTGGTTCACCCCCACCCTGGGGTTGCGTCCACCAACTCTTCTTCTTTATTAGCTTCTTCAATGGGTTACATGCACAAAGCCACCAAAATCCTACTCCGCATAGGACAAGAGATTTGTGAGCACCTCGACAGATCCTCCTTCCACGAGCTAGGTCACAACACTAAGCCTTCCCACAGTATGCGCACAAAGCACTACAGACGACTTGCACTCAGTTCTGCAAGTCTCACACAACACATTTACAATCCACACTTACAGTTATCACTTAGCACTTAGCATGATTGGCCTCTTCTTACATTGCCTAGACATCTTATTTATACTTTTACAAAATATGTATAAGCATGGGTAAACCCATGGACCGACATCCCATTCCTGTTACATAATCCCAAATCCCAAAAAGGACCCAAAAAGGGGTCAAGATCCCGCGATCTCTACTTCGTCTTGCGCTCCGTCTTCGACAGGGTGTCAAAGTCCCAAAATAGGTCAAACTTGACCAAGGATCTCCCAAAACTTGGTCAAGGGCCAACATGCCCCCAACACTCACCCGTGACTCGTCCTGAGTCACTTTGATCTGGGTAGTTCTGCTTCGAAATCCTCAAGCTTGGCTCGAGCCTTCAACTTGCTGTTGTGCGACGACCTCTTGCTCAATGAACTCTTGTATGACCGTGTCATTGATGGGTCCTTCTAGGCATTGTTCTGTTGTATTAACAACCTTCTCTAGATTTGCTCCTAGGCTTTCAACCTCTGTGAACAATTGGTACTCCTTATCTTGTATTGGTTGAAGCTGTTGAGTTATTTCCATAACTTTTCTCTGAATCATATGGATCTGTTGCTGGGTAGTGCGCTACTCTTGAGACTGCTTCATTCTTTCTACAACTGATAGGACCTTCAGACACGCCTGTAGTGTCTTTGCATCCTACTTATCTTCCTGGAGATGTGACTCTAGTGCCTGCAACTATGGGTTCTCAGTGAGTTTCTCATACGTTTGGGCACTACGGTTACTCAATTTCTTGCATTCCAGGGCAAGATATTTTAGTCTCTCAACTGCACTTTGGGCAGTTGATTCTCTTTGGTCCCTTACTTATTGTGGGGTCTCGGGCACAATGCATAGCTCCAAGTCTGTTATGCATTGCTACAACTGCTGGATAACTTCTGTCAAATGTTCTACTTGCTTTGTGACTTGATCCTCTGCCCTTATTTCTATGACTGTCACAGAGCGAAGTGCTATGTTGAACACTTCCTTCATTTGAAGTTACTCTGTGAGAAACTATTCCTTTTTCTCATCAAACTTTGCTTGGAGAGAAATATTTTCTCATTCTGCAACACTGCATTGTTCTACAAGTACTCCCTATACTTGTGCCAAATCCTGGGTGGCTTGCGCTGTTTCTTCTTGTGCTCATCGGAGGTGAGCTTCAACTGTATCAGCTAGGCGGTGGAGTTGAGCTGGCTCATCTCCCAATTCTGGTGTTCCCAATGATAGAGCCACAGTGGAGACTGCGCGGCTGGACTATAGTGATTTTTGTACCCCTTGGAGATTGAACTCAATTCTATTGTACATATCCTCCTTCTTAGCCCCTTGTTTCTCTACTATCTCCAGTGAAGCATCATTCAGGGCTTCTATGATGAAATCAAAGTAATCAGGGGTGAGGATAGTCTACAACTTTGTCATGGAGGCTTTTGATTTCTTCTTGGAAGAAGGTTTCAGAGGGCAAACCTTCCTTTTCTTCGATGGGTCCTCCTTGTCTCTAGGTGGGGTTACTTTGCCTTTATTTTGTTTTTCCTCTGTGCCATTTATCTCTTCTCCATCACCCCCTCGCTCTGGTGATATGGAATTAGTCTTCACTGAGGTACTGCTTACATCTTGGGCTTCTTCAGTATTCTTTGTCTTGCTGGGTCTAGGTGTATCATGCGATTTTTATTGGATTTCGATGTCGAACATCTCTGCAGGGTTTGTTGGAATGAGGAGGTCTGCTGACCAGTCCTTGGTGATCTCCTCCAAGTCCTCCTCCATCATCTTGTAATAGGACTGAAGTTGTTTCTTGTGTTCATCAATGTGTGCTGTGATGTAAATAAAATGCCGGTCTGTGTTGAAATTCATCAAGGGCCTAAAATGATGTAAAGTGTTCGGAGTCATGAGAGGCTTAGACTGGATGGCTCTCTTCAACTGGTTGTAGTAGGTGTGAAAGACAACATTGGACTACCACTTTTTATTCATGTCGCTTGAAAACCACAGTGTGATGAGATTCACATCCAATGGTTCGAACAGCTCGATGTCTGAGAAGGTCACACCTTCCAGCATCTCCTAGGAAATGAAAGCGATAAGGATCAATATCTAGCTGAAATGAAATTTGTACCCTTGATCCTGGGCTTCTCTACAATCGATTTCTAATTGGTTCACAAGGTACTTCACCTAGTTCATCTGAAGACCCTCTGTGCACTTTCCTGCGAGGTCAACTACAAAACTGATGACTTGGGTGGGTCAGTTCTTGCGTACTAACGTCCCTGCGATCAACTGGTAGGCAAGGTGCACTGCACCACTCTAGATAGAAGCTACCTTGTAGCCTCACGTTCCCTCCTTCACATTTTCATAGGTGTCTTTGATCTACTGTGCTAGAGTGTGATCCATAGCTTTTCTGGGGTAGAACTCTTGTGGATTAGGTCCTTGCATGCTCAAGTCCATGATACGATTAATCAACGATAGATCAACTATTATGCGGTGGTCTAGCCACAAGTAACCACCACGGTAACAAGATAGAAATAGTTTTACGCATGCATTCACCTCCTGGTGTCGTCCGAAGTGGGGAATATTCATGACGTTGAGTAGGGTGGACTGTGCCAGGTTCATGGTCCATGATTAGGGGATTATCTTCCAATTATTCCCCTTCATTCAAGTTAGGTACTTGTGTGGGGTGATCATATTGTAGAATTTGCCTTCTCTAAGGTTGAATTCACTGAACTTCAACATTGCAAGCTTATCTTGGTCTTCTCGCACTACGTGTATCCCCTTCCGGAGGTATGCAGTGACCAAGGCATACTAGAAATCCATAGATACACTGTCACGATTTACAACAATGCTCAGAGGTGAAATATAGGTGGGTAATATGGTCAAGACCAATTTAGCATTCGCTAGATCATCCCTGTACTTAATTCACTTCTCATCGGATGGTCGGGATGGTCGTTCTCTATGAGAAATGGAAGGAGAGGCTAGAATTCCTCTCGTCGATGATGCTTGTACACCTATAGACATCGACATGACTCTCTCAGTCATCAGTTCGATCAGAATGTCTTCAACAACTTTATCTACAACACTCAATTCGTCTGACATACGCACTCAGGTTTAAAAATCTCGGGTTCGGGGAGTAATTTAGACACAGTAATGATATAGGAAGCAAGAGCGTGATGATCATGGTACAAAAGAAACTTAGTCTGCAGGCTCAAATTCTCAATTGAAAAAAGTGTTCTTGGTGCATGGCGTGATGAGATAAGTAGGTAACTCAGCAACGGGTCACTTGCAATGGGTATGAAGCCTTCATTAACTCTATTCTATTCATTGTGGTGTGGTTCCAATGGTCGGATGGCAAGCTGTCTGTCCATAAATGTGTTTTCTATCCATTCGGGGAATCGGTTGAACAATTATAATGTCCCCAACGACTATATTTCTTTTCCATGGTGAATTGCCATGTGTCACTGTTCTGATATCCCGACGAAGCTCCAATTTGGTAAATTTTTCTTCTGCGAGGTTCCCTCTGGAGCCTTCTGCAACATGTCAATCTTAGCTCTCTTCTTACTTAGCTTTCTAGCCTTCTTCCCAGTGAGCTTTGTCTCAGTCTGCCTTTTTCCGTTCTGATTGTTATCTTCTTTTGTTATGGTGACTTTGTGTTGTTGAGATTCTTTCAAGGGTACTATTCTTTATTTATCTGGGATAGATATTTCAGTCCTCTGTGGGTCCTCTAGTGTTCTTTCAACTTCAACATCTATGTCGCTATTGTTAATTGGATGCGATCTGTTCTCTTGTTATTCAATCAATTGTGCGATCCTTCTAGTTATAAAATCTTTTAACTCTTTCTTCTTCTGCTCTAAGACTTCTTCTTCTTCCTTTCATCTGACTCGATCTCTGTTAATCCAAGGTTTTCCTATTAACATGGTAAATGGGGCACTGTCCTCAATAAATTTAATAATCTCAAAATCTTCTTTTGTCGAAGTTCCATTGACAGTCATAGGTATATGAGCGAGCCTTCCACATAGGTTTATCAGTTTTCCTCTGAATAACCCTATTCCTCCCAAGGAAGGAGTTGTAGTAGGCTTCCCTAAAAGTTCCCAAGTTCTTTCTGTCATGATATTCACTTGTGTTTCTTCATCCATAATACAATCAATGTCGAAGTCTCCTATTCTTGCTTCAAGGTATTCTTTTTATTTGAAGATCTTTGATAATTTGACATGTCGATGGTCATTTAGGGTTCCTTGCATCTTTAGCAGTACTTTCTAAGGTTCTTTCTGAAGTTCGACCATAGTTTCTATATCTGCCTTAGGGTTTTCTTGATTCAGGTTCATTCTTTCAAGTTTAGAAATCATTCTAGGGCAATCCCACACCTCATGGTCCATAGCCTTACAACAAAGCCAACTAGGTTTTCTTCCAGGGAATTCCTTAGCAAGATGTCCTATTTTTCTGCAACTGTAACAGAGGGTTAATTCTCTGTTTTGTTTAAATGATCCCGAGCTTCTCCTATACTGTGCACTAGGATCATAGGAGCTAACCTGCAACAAATCCTTTCTGGGTTCTTGCATCCATTTGTTAGTCCAAACATTCTTTCTATGCATAGGTATAACATATCTTTCAGATCTATTCATATCAAACCTTCTTTCATCTATTAGTGCCCTAGTTTTCAAGCTAGGAAAGACTCTATTAAACATACCTAGATCCATAATCTAGAAATTTTTTTTCCACTTATCTTACTTCTACAGAGAAAAAATCTTCTGGATCTAAAATTTTTTACTATTCTTACCTTTATCAGAGCACAAAGCTTGTAGATCTTACCTCTTTTCTTCAAAAAGGTCCCACTTCTACTTTTCTCAGAGAACAAAGCTTTCAGATCTTACCTCTATTCTTTAGATCAAACTTCTTTCTTTAGCACAAAGCTTTATAAATCAAGTAGAATACTACACACTAGGGCAACAAATCTATGCACAGAGATTTTATATTTTCAGGTCAAATATTTGCACAAATCTTCTTCTTTCTCAGTTCCCAACAATCACAGTTTCAGGTCCCTACAACGGAACCATTTGTTGGCACAGGGGAAGACCCATGCTACAACAACGCACTAAGGAAACCCTAACTACCGGCCCTTTCGGCAACACCTGCGAAGAAGATGAATTCTCACCTGAGGTAGAGGCATGGGTGGTTGCAGGACTCAGGTGTCTGCAACCTTAGTTGGGACACATATCTGTGATTATACTACTTAATAAAGCACTTAGCAATGTCGGTTCATTATTATATAACCAATATCTACTCTGCAGAGTAAACAAAGCATCGCATCATTTATCTAGATCTATTGTAGTTAAGCACTTAGCACAAATAAATGGATCAGATCTAGCAGAAGCAGGTACTAAGCACATTCACCTATGTCATATCTAACATCTAGATTCATCATAAGCACAAAGAATAAGTAGATCTATCTAACTATCTCAAATCACTTAGAAAAATAACATATAAACACATCAGAACATTGCACGGGGCAGAATAACGCACTATTTACGTGGTTCACCCCCACCCTGGGGTTATGTCCACCAACTCTTCTTCTTTATTATCTTCTTCAATGGGTTACATGCACAGAG
The DNA here is from genome assembly GCA_032191745.1 of Picea mariana. Lineage (NCBI taxonomy): Eukaryota > Viridiplantae > Streptophyta > Pinopsida > Pinales > Pinaceae > Picea > Picea mariana. The sequence continues at coordinate 12,024 of JASDQU010275748.1, forward strand.
CCACAAAAATCCTACTCTGCATAAGACAGGAGATCTACGCGCACCTCACCAGATCCTCCTTCCCCAAGCTAGGTCACAACACTAACCCTTCCCACAGTCTGCACACAAAGCACTACCGATGACTTGCACTCAACTCTGCAAGTCTCACACAACACATTTACAATCCACACTTGCACTTAGCACTCAGCACTTAGCACGACTAGCCTCTTCTTACATTGCCTAGATGTCTTATTTATACTTTTACAAAATAGGTCTCAGCATGGGTAAACCCATGGACCGACATCCCATTCCCATTACATAATCCCAAATCCTAAAAAGGAGCCAAAAGGGGTCGATATCCCACGATATCTACTTCGTCTTACACTCTGTCCTCGATAGGCTGTCGAAGTCCCAAAATAGGTCAAACTTGACCAAGGATATCCCAAAACTTGGTCAAGGGCCAACAATAGGTCTGCGCACTTCGGTTATTGAGTTGCTTGCTTTCTAATGCCAATGCCTTGATTCTTTTGATTGTGCTCCTGGCAGTTTCTTCCCTCTGATCTCCCACTTCCTGCGGAGTGCTCAACACTGCTTGCAATTCCAATTCTGCTACTCTTACTTGGAGCTGCTGAATGACTTCAGCGAGTTTCCCCACTTGGCTCTCAACTGTCTCTTCTTCCATTTGTACCAGGCTCAAAATAGAGCAAATTTCTCTAGTTACTTCTTCTCTCACTCCAATCTTCTCCGTGAGCAACTGATCTTTCTCTCTCTGGATCTGCTCTTTGTCCGTTTCAAACTTCACTTGGTCATATTTTTCTTGCTGCACAACCCGACGTTGCTCTAGGGCTTCCTCATTTTCTTGCTTCAAGGCCTCTGTGGCCTGTTCTTTTTCCTCCTATAATCGATGAAGGCGAGCCTCTGTTGCATCTGCTAATATACGTAGTTGGGCAGTCTCATCTCCTACTTCTATACCCCATGATGACAACGATGTAGTAGACACTGCGCGATTCGAATAGAGAGCTTGTTGTACCCCTTTGAGCTTCGCCTCAATCCTCTCATACATTGTCTCCTGTTTGGCTTTGTTTCGGTGCATAATGTCCTCCGAGGTATCTGATACAGCTACGATGATGAGGTCAATTTCATCCATCGTAAGTACAGTCTGTAATTGAGGCTTATTGGCTCATGACTTCTTCTGTGCTAAGGGTTTCTTTGGAGAAACATTTCTTTCTTTGACTTCATGGACTCTATAAGGGGATATTTAGGTGGTGTCACTTCACCCTATTGTTGCTTGTCTTCTTCCCCTTCCTCCTCTTCTTAGTGTACTTTTTCATCTCCTCCTCCTCCAGGCGAATCAGGCGCAGTTTCCTTCGATGCGCTGTTTATTTCCTGTACTTCTTCCTTCCTTTTCTTCTTGCTATTTCTGGGTCCATCATACTCTTCCCAGGTGACCACAGGAATTTCGATGATATAGGGGTTGGAGAGCTCCGTCTACTCGACTGGTACAAGGAATTCAGCCGACCATTCCTTGGTTATCTCCTCCATGTATTCATCAGTTAATTTATATTATGACTGCAACTCTTCCTTGCTTTGATCCCTATGCGTAGTGATATAAACGAAGTGCATGTTTGCATGGAAATTTGCGAGTGGCCTGAACTGATGGAGTGTATTCAGAGTCATTCGGGGGAATGAATCAATGGCTCGCGTGAGTTATAGATAGTAAGTGTGGAAGACAATGTTCGACTGCCACTTCTTCACCATATCGCTCGAGTACCATAAGGTGGTGAACCTTGCGGCCATTGGTTTGGATGGCTCGACTTCTGGGAAGGTCACTCCCTCTGACATCTCCCAAGCGACAAACATAATGAGGATCAATAACCAACTAAAGTGGAACTCATAGGCTTGTTTCTACGCTTTGTGGTAGTCCTTCTCCAACTCGTTGACGAGGTAGCTCGCCCAGTTCATCTGCATCCCTTCAACACACTTTCCTACGAGGTCAACGATGAACTCCGTGACCTGCATTGGTCTACTCTTTATGACGATCTTTCCTGTTATCAGCTGACAAGATAGGCGCACTGCACCATTTTGGATGGAGGCTACCTTGTAGCCCTGCTTCCCCTTCTCTACATCGTCATAGGTGTCCTTTATTCACTGTGCCAAGGAGAGATTTGCAACCTTATCTGGGTAACAATCCTGAGGGTCTGGTCCTCGCATGCTCAATCCAGTGATCCGGTGGATCAACGCCATATCTATAGTGATGCGTCTATCCAACCATAGGTACCCACCATGGAAGCATGATAGGAGAATTTTAACGCACGTGTTAAACTCCTGATGTCTACCGAAGTTTGGTATCTTCATCACATTAAGGATTGTTGATCTCGCGATGTCCATGGTCCATGAATGGGGGACTATCTTTGGCTTCTTCCCCATTGTCTTTGTCAAGTAATTATGTGGTGTGAGAATTCCGTAATTCTTGCAGTCTCCTATGTTGAAATGCCTGATCTTGAGCATCATAATTTGTCCCAACTGTGGTCCAACTACACATATCCCCTTCGGGAGGTACGCAGTGATCATTGTATAGTCGAAATCTCTCAGGACACTATCATGACTAACCGTGCTAGCCATAGGCGGGATATAGTTGGAAAATACCAACATAATGAGATTCGCATTCGCCAGGTTTTCGCGCTGCTTACTTCTTTTATCTATCACAGTTCGGGATGGCCCAGATTGATGTGCAGTTGATGGGAATGCTTGCAATCCTCTCGTCGACGAGGCCTATACTCCTGCAGACATGACCTTCTCAGCCATGAGGTCTATTGGGATCTCCTCCATATACTTCTTTACTGCACTACATTTGCTTGACATACATGCTCGAGATCAGATATCTAAGGTAGG
>JASDQU010275754.1:1371-15017 GCA_032191745.1 Picea mariana
GAGAAAATAGAGGAAAAGTACTTCCTCTAAAAACTAAAGCATAACCACAAACCAGGTAAATCAATTGATTTCTAATTTTGTAGTTGATTTCATTTTTGAATAAATGAAGGATATTATCCCTAGTATGGGAGCCCTCAAAGACTTGGACCATTGTCCCTGGTACGAGAGTCCAAAACATATTTAATTGATTATTATGAAATACAACAAGATATGTTGTCCTTAAAGAAGAGATACACATTCAAAAAACCTAGAGAATATCAGATGGAGATTAACAGTGAGACATTACCTTCTTCCCCTTTAGCAGTTCAGAGGGAGACAAACATTATTCCAACTAATCTAGTTGCTCCAGTTGATATAACTAGAGATATTACAGTGGGGCATAAAAGACATGCCCATGATATACAAAACTCTTCTAGAAGACAGAGAGACACACAAATCCCTCAAGGGACACCTTGAGAAAGTAAAAGAGTTTTGAAAACTATCCTTCAGTCATGAGAAATTTTCATTGAAGCAAAAGGAGAAATAAATATGGCAAGATGGCATAACAGAAGAATACCAGTATATCTTAAAGAATGATGTATAAGGTATTATTCAAAAACCAGAAGGGAAGTCTGTGAAAACTTCCAAGTAGAGAAAACGTGCAGTTGATAGGAAGTGTCAAGAAATACAAAACTAGAGGACTCTCACAAACATAGGGAGTTTTCAATGATGAGACACTTGATTCAACGAGACCATTACACTACCATCCATGAGATGGAAACAATATCGGATGAATGGATTCTTGATGATTTTAAATCTTAGCAAAGAGTATTGCTGATCCAAAACCCATATTATTACAGTGTTGGTGATGAGAGCCTAATTTTGATGACTTATTCAGAAAGCCTTGTTGTTGGATACAAGTAATCCCTGACTTCTAAATTTGAGATGAAGAATATGAGTATGATGCACTACTTCTTGGGACAAGAAGTATGACAGAAGACTGATGAGATTTTCCTAAGTCAAGGAAAATATACAGTGAAAATATTAAAGAAGTTCAGTATGATAGAATGCAAAATCCACCATGATAGATTTAAAGAAAAAGATTGATGATGATTCAGACGAGACTGATCCACAACTGATTGGATCACTGATGTATCTGGTGAACACTAGACTTGATTCATGCCATGTAGTGAATGTGCTTAGTCATTTCATGAGTCAAATAAGAAAAACTCACTAGACAAACAACAAAACATGTATTGAGATATATACAACGCACAGTTGGATATGGCCTGAGATATTCCTCCAGTGTGAACTTGAGTTTGCAGAATGTGCTAGTTCAGATTGAGAAAAAAGTACAGTGGACCAGAAAAGAACATCCAGTTGTTGTTCTACCATGAAGTTTTCCATGGTTTCATGATGCAACAGGAAACAAAACTCTGTGACCTTGAGTACCACAAAGGCAGAGCATATAGCATCAAGTGTGTGAAGCATTGTGGCTTCACAAGCTTATGACATATTTACTTGACCATTAGATGGATCTTATGATGATAACCAAGAGCTGTGTGTAAAGCTCCTTGAAAACCCAGTGTTTCCTGATGGTTCGAAGAACGATGAGATAAAGTATGCTTATATAAGAGATATGATGCAAAAGAAAATCGTACACATGCAGTACCTTCCTACACATGAGAAGATTGCAAACATCTTCACCAAACTAACTTGGTGAAGAATGCCTCCCTAGTTGAGAGGGAGCGTTGATGACTCCAGCCAAGAAAAATTTCAAAGTACATCCGTGTGAGAATTGGCATGATGAAGAATGCCTCCCTGGCTGAGAGGGAGTGTTAATGATTGCAGCTATGTGAGACATTCTCTAGCTTACAAACCTGAGAGATGTTGATCATTGCAGCTATGTGAGATATTCTCTAGCTTACAAACTTGAGAGAAATCCCCTGAGAGGGGTGTGTGGTTCCTATCTGAGACAGATATGGAACGTACTGATGACCTCCTCCTTACAAAGAGTTGAGAATAACTCCAAATGATTCTCCTGTGTAACGAAATGAGAAAGGTGATCTGCAAAGTTGGATGTGCCTGTGGCTGAGCACAAGGTGAACGTTTGAAATCCCAAAGTGTTGGGTGCATCGTCATGTGAACAGAAATGAATATGATGTATTATCCTCCTCTAAGCAGAAGAGATCTGTTGAGTGGATGTGCATGTGGACGAGCACATGTGAATGTGATCCTAGTGGCTGAGCACTAGTGAAGAAGTGGTTTTTTTGTGTAATGTAGTGAGCCAGAGATATGGACATCCCTATGGATGTGCCCCTAGTGGATGAGCACTAGTGGGTATATAAGATCCCTTGCTATATTGTTCAAGAGTGAGACCTTCATATAACCCTAATTTTAATGTAAAGGGTACAGGTCGGCTCCACCTTAATGTGACTAGTAATTAATGTAAAATATAATTAATATGGTTAATATTAATTATATTATAAGCTAGTGAGTTCGGCCCTGTTTTGCCAATAGACACTTTTGTTGATAGGTTTAGTTTAGTATAAGTAAAGGTAAATTCTCCATTGAGGAAACATATCTTTCAAGTGAGTTTTGAAATTTCAACAAGTACACCTTCTTGGGAAAAGTGCGCACCTCTCTTGGGCGCTAGTCTTCTAGGGTTTGAGCACCCTCTTGTGTGCTAGGTTTTCTTGGTGGTGAAGGTGTTTCTCTTGAATAATATAGCAAAGGATTTGGATGGGTTTTCTTCCCTTGTTGATAAGGGTTTCCCAAGATACTTCTTGTGTTCTTGTGCATGGTGCTTCTTCTTGTGATCTTGGTTGTTGCAATATTAATGGTTATAGTTAAATGCTAAAAATGGAATGAACTTCATGCTTAACCTTGCTCATTGAAAAATCAACAATCTGTATTTGGTTTGACATAATCCTCTTCTCGCACAGTGGTTATGTACAACTAGTTTATTTCTTCTAGATCCAAACAAGTCGCCTCTACGAACCTTTCTCCTTCTGAAGGATCCAATGGTGCAGTAACTCTATATTCACTTGATTCAAAAGTCATTTTCCTTATCTTCAGGTTGATCAAAACCTGGTTATCAAATTCCCAATCCAATCCAAGTAATGTTGGGTAGGGTGTTGTTCCATCTACTATCTTTATCACTTCAAAATCTTCCATAGTGTGCACTCCATCCAAATCTACTATCACACCTTTAAGACTTCCAATTGGTAATACTCTATGTTGATTTTCTAGTTTAAACTAGACAGGTGAATAACCTAATGTGGGTTCTCCCATACACTCCCATGTATTCTTAGGAAAGACATTTACTTCAGAGCCTAAACCTAGTACAATATCTCCCATGTTGAAATCCCCAATGTTGGCATTTAGCCTCAATTCTCTTCTTGTCCTTCTTCTTGTATGGAGATGATTGATTGTTTTCTGCTCTAACTTCCCTTCTACCTCTGTGTTGCATATTTCTAGAAGATTTTGTAAGACCTTAATAGATGATGGGTCATTCGATAACTTAACACAGGATTGCAGAAAAGTATTTATGGTACTTACTTGCTCTAAAGGTTGTCCTTTACTGGTATGGTCCACTGAAGATGGCATCTCGTACATTGTTGGGTCCTGAGTTTGCTGTGCAACTCATGTAGATGCAACATTTTGCTTGAGAAGCTTATGTCTGGCCTCCTTAAATGTTTCCTTTCCTTTCCGTGCATCGAACTTCTTTTGTGGCTCAGTATTCTTATTTACCCATTAGTGTTGAGATGGATCTTGTTTTGTTGCATCCTCCTCGAGTGACTATATTGATGTTTTTCCCATCCTCCCTGGCTTCTGTAGAAATCCACTAGACATTTTGGTTGTTCTGGTTCCTTTTTTCCTGGATCTTTCCCAAGAGTGTTGGGTAGTCTTCTGTGTCATGGTCTATTGCGTGACAGTACATACATGTCATCGGTGGAAGTGGAAAATCCCTTGCATAATGTCCTGGTTGTTGATAGTTGTGGCATACTATTGGCCCTCTGCCTCGTCCAAATCCTCCTTTTCCTCTTCCTCCACCTCGATCTCCTTGTGGTGCATTGTATTGAGGTACCTGGTTATACTGCATATGAGTATACTGTGGCTGCGCATTGTTGTACTGTGGTTGTGCATTGTTGTACTGTGGCTGTACATTGTTGTACTGCGGCTACATATTTTTGTATGGTGGTGGCACCTGGTTGAATTGAGGTGAAAATTTCTCTGTCATAATCTCTGCTTGCACCTTGTAAGTTTCTGAAGTTCTTTCTCTCATCAGTTCCAACATTCTACAATCCTTATCATCATGACCCATTTATTTGCAAAAATTGAAATATGAACTTTTTGGTACTGTCTTATACTTTTGCATCATTAAAAAATGATAAGAATCATGCCCATGCGTCTTACAAATCTCGCACCATGGTCCTCCTGTTGGAAAGGGGTGCGACACCCCTGGTTCCAAGTATTGCACAAAATTTGCACATTCATTCTTATGATGTCCTTCTGTCCTACATAACATACACTAAACAACTTCTCTTTTCTCTTTTCCCTTATTCTAGTTAAGTTGAAATGTCAGATTCTTCAAATCCTCCTTCAAATCTTCTATTGTTGGATCTGTCTACTGATATTGGTTCTCTTCCATTTGCAGTGCTTCTTGCAGAGCCTCTACCTGAGTTTGGAACTTTTGTTGTCTCAAAGGATACTTCAAGTGTGGTAACAATGAGTTCACAAATAATTTCCTATGTTGCATGTCAGTAATTGCATATTTCAACTTACCTTTCAAAAGTTTGAACCTATGATCAATCTCCCAAACTTACTCACCTGGTTTCTACCTGATTTCAATCATTTCATCCATGTACTAGTCTTATGATCTTGTCTTCTAAAACTCGTTTAACAATAGTATTTTCACGTCTTCCATAGTCTTTGGTACTCACTATGGATTGTTTACATCCAGGCTCATGTACCAGTCCAACGCGTGGTCTCTTAGTGTGATAGATATCTGTGCGATATTTGTATCCTCATTTGTGATCTGCTTTGCTTCCCAGATCTTCTCACAGATTAATAAATGCTTTTCAGGGTCCACTGATGCCTCTCCTTGAAGTTCTGGTAATCTGATCTTAGGATCTTGTCCTACCATTTTGAACTGTGTTGAACTACTTCCTCCGTGTGGTGTAGATACTTGATTGTTACTTCCTGAACTTGCTCCCCCAGTTGATTTTCCTTGACTGGACCCCTATCATGTTGCTATTCTTCCACTAAAATTTGATTTTCTAAACGATGGTGTTCTTTCAGGTGTATTAGTTGCGCATGGGGTTGTAGGTTCCACACTGACGGTGATCTGGATTGGAGTTCTTTCTTCTGTTCCCAACCCTGGACCTCTTGTTTTCCTTTCGTATGTTGCGCACAATATTTCCTCAATATTATCCATAGCTTGAAGATCCTCTACCTCTTCTTCATCGCTCTCCAAGCCCTCTTTGTCAACTATGGCCCTCTTCTTATTATTCATCTTATATTGGTAAGGTATTTTGTTGCGCATATTTCCAGCTTTTTCCATTATCTTCTTTGTCTGGTCCTATTCCATCATGATTGATTCCATGGCCTCTTTCTTCTTTCCCTTATCCACCTCTCTGTCGATATATCAACCTCCTATCAGTGCTTCCCCCCTTACCCCATGTGCGCAGGGAAGTTTGGTTGTCTGATCCCATGGTCATCGCACATTTGTCATACGATAAAATCATGATTGAAGTACACAACAATCTGATGTACCTACCTCAGGGTCCCTTCAAAAAATCCTGCTCTGCAACAGTGTAGGACTATGTGGTATCTACTACAAATTTGGTGATAAACCTTGCAACAATATTGTCTAACCAGAAATCTAATGCACGCGTGAATTTGTTATTAAATTGTTGTAATTGCGCGATCTCCATAGGATGCCACTCTAGATGTCTGATCTGATTCGTAGGGTGGTTTTCCTTCAACCTCAATAACCACTTCTGCAAAAAATGCGGGACACCATAGAAAAATACCTCATGCAAGTCGCTAAACACGTAATTTTCGAGATATTTGCGAGTTGTCAACTTAGGGATTTTATTGTCCTTTTGTGCAAACTTGAGTTACTTTGTTCTCAACCATATTTCAATATCCACCTTCATTGGATTCCATGGCCTGACCATTCCCTTCTATACTTTCATCCTACACGCTTTTATTCCATAGATCCCATTCACTCAATCCTGTGCAGTTCCAACCGACAATAGAACCATTTGTTGGTTAACTTGGGCTGACCTAGGTTCTTCTCTCAAACAGGTTCCCAACAAAACCCTCAAAACTATCGGCCCTCTTGGTAAACCAGAAGGAAAAACTATGCATTGGGTGCATAACGCAGTCTCACCCAAGATAGATTTTATGGGGGACTGCAATACTCAGGTGTTTGCAGTCTAAGAATGAGTGGGGATGGTGTTTATCTTCTTTTCCTCATACATCGTCATCATTAATAATTCATCTACTTCTATGATTCATTCATCTTTAAACCTATGCATGCATGTTGTTATAACTATTTTAACCATTTTTTCTTGAGCTAATTATTAACATAAAAGTAAAGAATTCATTAACAATCACATAGAACACGATATTTTACCGTGGTTCACCCCCTCCCGGGGCTATTTCCACAAAGATCTGGTTTATATACTCTTTTATTTATTCTGCTGTAAAATCTTGCACTGCGTGCGTTACATCGTCAATATTACAATCAAAATGAGGGTAAGTACCCTCTGGGAGGCTTACTAGATCACACCAAGCTCCTCAACCTGTGACCTAACCCTTAAAGACTAGCTTATTTCACTCTACCACAAAACTTATTACAATCAATGGCTTCCCAACCAACTAACTCTCAATGATCAACTGGCCGAACTCAACCTAGACTTCCTAGGTCCTTATTTATACTACTTTTTAGGCTTATAGTCATTACAATCTTTGTAAAAAACCCTAACCTTAGCAGGGTTAGGCCTATTTGCGTGCACACCATGTTGATTTTCCATCTACATGATGCTTTTTTTTTTTTGCATGCTTCTTTCTTGCCACTTATTGTGTGCACTACAAAAATAGATCCTTCTCTCCAAAAATGGACCTGTTCCCAAAAAATATCTTTATCCCCAAAATAGGCTTGCGCCCAAAATAAACTTTCTTTCCATAATAGGCTTACGCCAACACGATCTCTAAGAAAGTCAGGAATACTGATCTTATCCCGGTTATGTGGCGAGATGAGCCATTGTCCATAAACCATACCTTGATGTATTCATATGTCACTCTATTAAGACCAACCATTAGGAAGTATTATTTCTCAAATCTTTCAGCAAGACTTTTAACTTCACCTGGGGTTGTTACTTGTCTTCTTGCAAGTGCCTTTACATATTTCTATTTTTGCTTCAAACATAAGTGTGGATAAAGTTTCCAAAACTTCTCTATCTGATGTCCACTCTTACCACAATAAGAGAACAGTTTCATGTTCCCATCTTGGAACCATGATCCCTTCTTGTCATCCCCCCTTTTCTTTTGTTTTGAAAAATGACCTTTACCTTTAGCCTTTTTCTTGGATGGATTTCCTTGCACATATTTTCTTCTTCGCATTTCTCCATATTATGTTTACTAGTTCCACATGAAGCACATGGATACGTATACCATATATCAATATCACCAGTGGGAAATGTTTTCATTCCCTCTTTAGAATGCACATCCCTTTCTAGAGATGTCTTACATATGCTACCTTTCCTTGGACTTGAAGGTAAAAATAATTGTTTATGAAGTATCTCTTCATCTAGAGCTCTCCTTACTTTATCCATCCTTGAGAATTCTCCATATTGATGGGGAAAATAATAATACTAGGAATCATCTTTCTCGATCATGCCTTTTGAAGGAGATAATTTCTCTTACATCAGAGACTTTACGTTCTCTACTTGCCAATATTCATGGAATGGTGTTGTTGGTGCCAATACCTGATCCTTAGTCTGAAACTTCCTTTCCAACTCATGAAAAATACCTCTATGGAATTCCTCATGACATATCAGTCAATCTTGAAGCTTATGCTTCTCCTCCTCGAGAGATTGTAATTGCATGCTTAATTCATAATTCTCCTTCTGAATCTATCGGTTTATGTTTTTTTGTAGCCTTAACTTCATGAGAGATTTACTCATTTTTTCCTCTCAAGAAGAGTCTTCAAAACCTTCACCAACTTAAGTCTTGTACCCCATCACATCAACTTGCAAATACACGTCAAAACTAGATCTGATACCAATTGATCCGAAAATCCTTAGATACAAATCTTAGTCTTTAAAAATCCAATTTATCATCTAACTTGGTTCAGAATAATTCTTGATCGTATTGAAGTGATTTGCATAAAAATGATGATGTTATTATTATCCAAAATATCATAAAATGATGATTAACTTGAAGAATTATGAAATAACACAACAGAAAATAAAAGAACTCAAATAAGCAATATTTGATGACTTATTTTACTTCATCTCCAAGTCCTCTTTAAACCAGTGAGACAACTTCTCATAATTTCAAAATTTCATATTACAATACCAAATGGAATTACAAATCCAATTTTGAAGTCACTCTCCAATTCCATTGCTCAAACTCAAAAATAGAGTTTACCATTGAATTCCTTGTGAAATTTTGAGAAAAAATGAGTATAAATTTGACCATATTCTGAACTCGCTCAATTTTACCCTCTTTACATGCTAAACAATGCACTATGGTGCTCATTAATGGAAATATGGACTAATACTTACAAAGACACCATCTTAGCACAAAACTAACATCACCATCATACTCCTCTCGAGAAAAATGAGCATAAACATGCCTATGTTTGGACAAAGTACCTCATGGCATGCAAATATATGCAACACATAAAATTAGCTTCTCTCGGCACACAAAACTATGCATCTGTATCATACCATACATTGAGATTCATGCCACCTCGGGTCTATTCCTGTCTCGATATTTTTTCTCCTCGAAATGTGTGTGAACCCTAGAATCTGTGCCCATAAATAGAGCACGAGCCCCCAACTACTCTCTGAAATCTTTGGCATGAGGTTAAATGTAATATTCTTCATTGTTTCAACCAACCGTACCTTATGGAATATTGGTAGGGTTGTTGGATTGGTAGTGGGGAAGTCGGGGGTTCAAATCCCCTATCCTCCCCCCCTTTTGTTGTTACGAGGAAAATTTGTCTATGGATAGGGGCAAACCAAAACAGACGTAAATGACTGTAGAAATCAACTCTATTCTCAGTATGTTATATAAACAAATATGCTAGCAAGACAAGATAAAAGGCCTAACTTGTCTAGACGTTCGATGAAGTCCACCGTTGAGCACTTGACCCAAAGCAATACACCTGCAACTAGTCCTCAACAACCAAACAACACAAGCATATGGTGATAATATATGATGTTAGCACATTCAATAGCATAATCCATCAACATTCATAACAAATATGCCCATGGAATAATAATTCAAATATTTGCAAGATATCAATTGGATGAGAAAATAGTATTTATATTAAGATATAATCAACATAATTGAATAAGTTATAGACTTCCGTGTCGGCATGGTTCGGAACTGAGAAACTAAGTTCCTTCCAGCTGGGCCTCCACCACTTCAATCCTCCACCAAAGGAAAGCTCATGTAAGAGAGACAATGGAGTTCTCACTCAATAAGGGAAGAGCTTGGGGGCTGAACAATGTGTTCAGACTTAAAGGACAAAGAGATGCATACTCAATGTGAAGTGAATAATTCCTCCAGAGTAACTTTTCTCTCAAAGTTGAATTCTTTCTCCTCTTTTCCATAGCTCGGAATTGGCCCATTTATAGCCTTCAAGTGGAACTGAAGGGTCGATTCGAAACATTTCCGGTATATGGAAGGCCAAGGATAATCGACCTCCTATCATGACATGGAAACCCGACACCATTTTTCATTTTTTTGCACATTTCCCGATGTACGCGGGTTTTAGTGGTGCAACCTGTGTATACACATGTTGTATAGTGGGCAAGGTGCGTATATGTGGAAAAAATTGTATTTTTAGCTCTGGGATTTGCAAAAAGGGATGACAAGTCTGCATAGGGAAATGGAAAAAGGCCTTCTGTGCAAGATTGCATGGGGCGAGGAAAATATTTCTATAACAGATTCCCCCTAATGTGTGAGGTTAGAGGAGTATCTGCGATGGACGAAATAAATTATAACAAACCCAGAAGTGAAGTAATGGGGACCCAGCTAGAAGAACTAGTTGCTCATTACAATCTGTACTGACTTTGCATACATGGTTGCGAATTTGAATTACACCGCAGATCCATGTGAAAATATACCAAACAACTGTCTATGGCCATGAATAGGCAAATACAAATGTAGTTACATGCCAAAGGTTGTCATAGTCACGAACAAGGCCCAGTAGAACCAGTCTCAAAATTAATCTGAAGATATTTGTATATAATGGAGTACAATCTGATCTCCCATAATCACTGAAGTCACATAGGTACTGGTCCAATGAAAAGGAAGAAACAACTCAGGAAAGTTGTGGCCACATACTAATGTCTTCAAGTATTCTACACAATCTGCCAAAGGTGCAAGTCTAAATCATGTGAATAATGGAGTTGACATCGAACACAATGAGACTTTGTTTGATTACCAGTCATTGAGGTATACCGTTAACAAGCGCGAGACAACCTACCGATGATGAAAGTAGGTATCAAGGCATCGAGTACATTCTTACAAGTGTGAATAAATGAGTCGGGGTCGAACACTTGAAGAATCCATCGATCAGGAGACAATTATGTATTCCCAACTGTCGATGGCGAGAGAAACTGCCACTAATGATTGCAAGCCTCTAGGTACTCATAAGACTCTAGGTCTCGTTTCCAGAATAGATGATCTGAAGTCGATGGAAGGAGACCCACTGGAGGGAGAGAATTAATGCATCTCTCATCATTCAACATGAGGTACAAAGCAGGAGCTTGATGATTTGGAGGAAATCAGACAAAGAAAATGTTCACGAACCAATGACCCTGTGCATCTTTTGTGTGTGCCAAGTGCAAGAGGTACACAAAAAAACCCTCTGAATAACAACCAATGAGGAAAATTGCTAACAAAGGTGAGGAAACCACAAATAAGGCTAATAGAATCCAAGACACTGCACGAATCCCAATGTGTGAATAGATGTCTTGCCTTTGAACATAAGGGAAACCACCCAGTCAACGACCAATGATGAAATGTCGACTACTGGGTTTAAGGTTACCTACCAATGAGGAAATTAGGACCAGGGTGCATAATTGGACTACAACATCATGTGATTCTGAGACAAACTGAGGGTATGGCCGACATGCAAATTCAAGAGTTCTGAGGAATGGCTGACACAGGTTGATAAACATCCTTTGAAAAAGAGCACGAGACATATGGAATACTCTAGCAGCATAGAATCAATGATGAAACCATGAGATTGAGGAGGAATCAATCAAATTCTCCATAGGGACTGGAAGAGTAGCTATTTGGGGGAGAAAACTCTCTGTAATGAGCTCAACTTCCTAAGGCCATGTTAAACCCAAAATTATGATGACAAGTGGACTCAATAACTTTGTGCTTTGTTCAAAGGTGACATAATTGCTACCAATATAAGATAATACTCCCTTACCGCCTGTCTTTTTTTGTTTTTTCATAGTCAAATGAATGTTATGATACAGAGGAGGAAATGAGTGTCACAAGTAAGAAAAACTAGTTCCAATAGTGGAACATACCTATGCTCAATGCAAGGAGGTGCATGTGGGAGATGGACACTCGGGGGAATGTTCCCTCCTGGGTATAGGGTATCAAGTTGCAAAGGATATAAACAAGGCTCTGCTTGGTTGAGGATGCAAAAATGTTGAGGCAAACAACTTATAACACAAAGCAAGAATCAACTATAGGCTCAATACTGCAAGCAAGGGCATGAGATGCAATCACAACTTAACGCCAAAAATTTCCTTTTTCATAATCGTAGTCTACTTGGTTTGAAAAAGGGATAAAATTGTACCAAATAGACGACCTTTCAAATCCCATTTATGAGTGTGAAAGAGACAAGTTCACTCGACAATCTTTTCTCTTTTTGAAAATGAGTCGGAAAAGAGCTTAAATTAGACTCGCTTGGGAGTTTCTAGGAGGCATGTCATAGGGGAGGCCAAGGCTCTCGTGCTAGACTTTTGTGAAATGTCAGTATCTTACGAATAGCCAACACGAGCTTGGCAAAACCCAAATATCTCCAAGTCAAGGAGGATAAAGTGCTAGCAGAGGTTATCGTCTTCATGATATATCAGATGATGTCTTTTACTTGAAAGGACATAGGCAGAGGCATTGGATACCCTAGAAGAACATCCCAATCAAAGGGAACTTCTTCAGGACTTGAAGGGAGAGTACTTAGGGAGAATAAAACTCTCTCTTGTTCAGAAGGTGCGATATCAGAAATGCTAATGACATGGTTGAAGGATGCATCACCCTCCAAAAGGAGAGTCAGATTGACTAGAGATTTCACTGGTACGACCACTTCTTCAACTTTAGGTTGAATAGGATGCATGATAACAGGGACATGAGACACATCACCCTCGACAACGGGGGTGTGGTCATGAGAGGATTGCATTGGCATGAATTATGTGTCAATCAATAGAGAAACATGGTGAGGGGAAACTACAGATACCTCAGAACCCAAAGGGTCCTCAGGTGAGAACCATGCTTCTGGTATCCCAACAGTAGCAGGACACAAACGAGTAAGTTGATTTCCTTCATAAGTCCTGCAAAGGAATTTGGGCTTACATCTGAATCATCTAGGCTTCTCAATCGTATGAATGCCCCCAATGTCATTTACAATGGTTGGTGATAGGCTCTCAGTGTGACTGGCAGAGGTGAGAGAGTCATCTTCGACATGATGTACAGAGGTTGGAGATGGGGCTCCATTATGACTAGACTAGCGATGGGTTGTGGAATTTGATACCAAGGTCCCGTGAAAGATTGATTTTGAAACATTGTAGGCCAGGAAGGGTCATGGTTTACACCCTGTCCCTGTCCAGAAAGGTAGTATCCTCTGCCTAATTGATCCATAGAGGGTTGTACATGCATCATCACTAAAGCAGATGTTTGCGAAGAGACGAAAGTATGATAAGGATTATTCAAGTGACGATATATGTTGCTCCCATGTGAAGGGGTTCCATGAAGAGGGTAGCATGAACCATAAAATTGATTCCCTTCGTATGAAAGACTCGGGGATACAAATGGACCTTCGGTAGGAAAAGTGTTCGTAGGAACTAGCATGGAGGACGAAGGATACACATATGGGGTGTAATAAGTAGAATAATCACGCATTTGAGTACTAGCTCCTGAAAAAACATAGCTAGGACTGGATCCGTAAGAGGGGAGGTTCCAACCTCCCACAATGAGAGTTGGTTGAGGGGCATGACCCCTATCAAATGAAGATGTAGACGACGGGGCCATGGTGCCCCCGGATCCAATGCTAGGATTCATATAAGTGGGAAAGGGAGAGGATGGAAATGGTGAAGGCACATTCGACATATCAACAGGAAAATGATTAGAGACCCAAGGCATGGAATGAGTGTCATAATTCTAATACCATTATGAAAAGA
>JASDQU010275763.1:3147-15017 GCA_032191745.1 Picea mariana
TTTTGGATGTCTAGGGTTTTTGAAATTCCTGTTTATTGTAAAAATGCCTTCAAAGCCTCATTGTAATCATCTTCTTGTGAAGGAGAGCAACCGTCACATCTTTTCTCAGAGATAAGCTGCCACCATTCCAACAAGCTTGTTTTTCATTGCATTTTACAGTTTCAACTTATTTCCTTATTGAATAGAAAACTAGTTTTACTGTATCTCTATTATTATGTGTTAAGCATATTTTAATAATCTGTATTCATTTCTTTCTTCTCATAAAATATGGATTAGTGGCATCAGAGTGGTCTGCTCCTTGTCATCTTAATGCATGTCCCCAACGAGGTCAGGGTACAAAGAATTGGGTCTCGAGCTTGTTTCTCTTGAGGAAAAAATATCTTGCATGCCCAAGAGACCTATCATGGAAGGAGAAAATAAATATGACAGGATAGGAGATCCTTTCAAAATGTTTCTTGAGGAATCCCTCACGCAACAAAGGAACGAGATGATGGATAATTTCGCACAAATCCTTCGATGACTACCAACATGCGACACCTCTTCCTTGAGTGGAGGAGCCACCCCCTTCAAGGTACAAATCAACTTAGATATTCCCATATTTGAAGGTCAGATAGACTTAGATGATGTAGAAAAGTGGTTGAATCTACTAGAAGGGTATTTTTCTGTCCATAACTTTTCTAATAGAGAAAATATTACTTTTGCACTCCTCAAAGCCGTTCCCCATGTCAAAGATTGGTGGGAAACTTTCTGTGAGAAAAAGGAAATAGAGGAACCCTCATTATTTACAGTCACGACCACCTGAGAATCCTTCAGGGATTCTATTAAGGAACAATACTACCCTACCGAAAGTTATGATGACTTATATACCAAATGGACCACACTGCGGAAAGAAAGAGACCGAGCAGTGCCAGAGTTCACAAATATCTTCCATACCTTGCGCACCAAGATGGGTATCAAATATTCAGAGTGACATCTGGTACTCAAGTATTGTGGTGATTTGCATAGATACATCCATACCGAAATGAAATTTTTGGACATCTCGTCCTTGGGCGCAACCTACCGATATACCGTCAAAATCGAACAGAAGATCAAACAAAAGACGTGGCAATTTGTGTCTGGGAACCCCTCAAAAAAAAATCTAGGAAGGGGTGGCCCCAAACAATAGAACAAAGGACAGAGAAAATATGGAAAGTATTAGGACAACCAGTCCAAGCCACAAGCAAAGAAGGACACCAGAAAGACAAAGAAAGATACCGAGAAGTGGTGCGAATTCCATAAGAGCCCTTGGCATAACACTGATGACTACTGCTCAAAGCAGTCATTGGTGGCCGAAGTGAAAGCCTTTGAATAAAATATGGGTTCTGACTCTGATTCAGAACCAGAAAGGGGAAGACATATCATTGACGTGGAAGCCAGTGCCATTGTTGCTACCACCAAGCTCCATCCTGGTGAACCAGGCGAGCTAGAAGAAGGTGAGCGCCTCTTCCAATCATAGATGTGGGTAAAACACACCTCATTGCACTTCATCGTTGATAGAAGTAGCCATAAGAACCTCATCTTAGTAGAGGTTGTCAAATGGCTGGCCTTGCCGACAATGCCACACCCACAACCTTACACCATTGGATGGCTCCGCCAAGGAAGCAATCTCCACGTCAGCAAACAATGTCGACTATAGTACAACATCACACCCATCAAAGGCGAGATATTATGTGATGTTGCTCCTATCGAAGTTTGTAATGTTATTTTGGGCCAACCTTATTTATGGAAACGTCATGATGTATATGAGTCTAGGACTCGCAGTGTTATTATTACTTTGAAAAGGAAATTGTACAAGATACCCTAGGCAGTCCCTCCTAGTGCTATTTCCTTGATCTCTGCTAAGCAATGCAGGAATGTCATCTATCTGACCGGGAAATTTGTCTTCTTCGTGATTCACTCTCAGAGTGAGAAAAATATTGTAGCCACATCCAGGGCCTCCATGAATAATATCTCCACACATCCGAAGCAAGTTGATAAGTTAGTGGAAGAATACTTAGATATCTTCTTCGCTCCTACTGGGGTACCTCTGTACTGCCAGGTCAAGCATCCCATCGATCTAACCCTAGGCACGCCACTACCCAATGGGCCAGTCTAACATTGTTCTTTGTTAGAAAATGAGGAGATCAAGAGGTAGATCCAAGAACTTCTCCACAAGGGACATATACGTCCCATCTCATCATCTTATGGGAGCCCAATCATGCTAGTGCAGAAGAAAGACAAGACATGGCGACTCTGCATTGATTACTGGGCCCTGAATAAAATCACATTCTGAAACCGGTACCTGATTCCTCGAATCGAATACCTCCTTGATCATCTCACGGGGGAAAAATACTTCAGTAATATTGATCTGAAGTCTGGCTACCACCAGGTCCCAATAGAACCGACAGATGTATGGAAGACCACCTTCAAGTCAAAAGAAAGTATTTTTGAATGGCTAGTCATGCCCTTTGGTTTGAAAAATGCTCCAACAACATTTATGAGGATGATGGATGATGTCCTATGACCTTTCACCAATACTTTTTTCATGGTGTATCTGGATGACATCCTCATCTACATCAATACTTGGGCAGGACACTTGCAACATATTCAACAGGCTCTGCACACCCTGTGATAACACAAACTATATGCAAACTTGAAAAAATGCTCCTTTTGCATGGACAGGGTCCATTACTTAGGCTACATCATTGATCAACATGGTGTGCATGTGGATCCAACCAAGAGCCAGGTCATCCATGACTAGACAGCCTGAACCAAACTCACTGAACTTTGGAGCTTCTTGGGCCTCGCCAATTTCTATCGCAAGTTCATGTTGGGATTCTCTCATATCGCATGGGCCCTCATCCAAGTAAACATGGGTGGAGGTAAGGAAAAATTTGTGTGGGAAATTTCCCAACAATAATCCTTCGATGACTTGAAGAAGCATTTTTGCTCATCCCCAATAATTTCATTACCGGACCTACAACATCCCTTTGAGATCGAGACACATGCTTCATACTATGCTGTGGGCGTCGTTCTCACTCAAAACAACCACCCCATGCCATATGATAGTGAGACACTATCATATGTTGTTCGTAAGTACCCTACTTATGACAAAGAAATGTAATCCATTGTGCAAGCCTGTCGCTAGTGGAGACATTACATTCTTGGGAAGGAGACATTCATCCACATTGATCACAAGCCACTATAGTTCATGCATACCCAAGGAAAATTGCAGAATGACTACCATCAGAAGTGGTCCACATACTTACAATAGTTCTAACTCAACATCAAGTATAAAAAAGGAATTACCAACCAAGTTGTTGGTTGCCTCAAATGACCTCCAGTGGCGACACTCACCACGGTGCTAGACTCTTGTGGCCAGGAGACCTCCGGATGGCCCCACCTCTATGAGACAAACCCTGACTTCTCCACCACCTACCAAATGTTGGGCGCCAACTCAGTGGTCGCTAATTTCCATCTTCAAGATGGGTTGTTGTGTCGTCTGGGCCATCTCTGCATTCCATCAAGCGAGCACGTGAAGATGATTTTGGAATCTCACTATAGTCGGGTGGTAGGACAATTTGGCATCGAAAAGACACTAGTAATGCTGCAGAAACATTTCTACTAGATGAAACTTCGACATGATGTCCGAAAGTATATCAGGTCCTACACCGCCTGTGCTATTTCCAAACCGAACACTAAGAAATAGGGACTGTACACCCCTCTTCCTACTCCTGAAAGGACATGGGAATCCATCTCAATGGAATACATGTCGGGCCTCCTGTACACCAATAGGGGAAATGATTGTGTTTTTGTGGTTGTTGATCGCTTTTCCAAGATGGCGATTCCAGTTGCCTACAAGAAGAACACCATAGTAGAAGCCACTGCCAAGATCTTTTTTGAACGAGTATGGGTACATTTTGGGATCCTGCAAACCATTATCTTAGACCGTGATAGTCTGTTCCTCAACACATTCTGGTCGAGCCTCTGGTCACTGCTCGATACCAAGCTCACCAAATCCACTGCCTTCCACCCTTAGAAAGATGGCCAAACTGAGGTCATCAATCGGATGATCTTACACATCCTGTGCATGTACAATTAAAAATACCCCCACACATGGGATGGGAGTCTTCCCTATGTCCAACATAGCTACAATCGAGCCCTGCATAGCTCAACTAGCCACAACCTCTTTCAGGTGGGGTTGGGATTCCAACCATTGGTCCCCATGGATGTTGCACTACCCTTGGTGACCACCTCAACCGAATCGTCCCCTGCTCCACCAGAAGATGATAAGGACACCCAGTTCATTGAGCATATCCAACACATCTGACAACTGGTTCAAGATATTCTACATAAGTCCAATGCTAAGTACAAGCAGTGCCATGATCAACATCGGGTGCCACATAAGTTTCAGGTGGGAGACAAAGTTTGATTGCACTTGCAGGAATAACACCTTACAGGGCCCCATGGGAATATTTTCCCACTCCGTTATGGGTCGTACACCATCACCAAGGCTATGGGTGACAATGATTTTGAGCTCAACATTCCCCCTTTCCTTGGCCTACACCCAGTCTTCAATGTGTCTCTCCTTTGACCATATTTTCCACCATTATTGGACACCTCAGAGATAGCAGAGCAGTTGAAAC
Organism: Picea mariana; assembly: GCA_032191745.1. Classification (NCBI taxonomy): domain Eukaryota; kingdom Viridiplantae; phylum Streptophyta; class Pinopsida; order Pinales; family Pinaceae; genus Picea; species Picea mariana. The sequence goes on from JASDQU010275763.1 coordinate 7,812, forward strand.
CAACAGAGCTCAACCCTGACTGCATGCAATAGGAGTCCAGTGATCATATTTTTGACACACAGACCAAGGGAACTCGACAACAAAGGAACCAACTTTATCGCGTCATCAAAGCATGGCAGCTCCTGCACCAAGGCAAGTGGCTCACCCGGGGCCAAATTCAGCAGAAATTTCCTCATATGATGGGGGAAATCAAAAAAATAGATACCATTTCTTCCTAATGATGGAGGATTGATCTAGGTGGATATGAGTGTCCACCCAACTTTTCCAACTCGGTCAAAACAATTTTCTGGCAATTTACTATTTTTAGCAATTTTTAACTTCCAGGGCCATTTTGAGGGCCTAAATGAAGGTTTTCCGAGATAAATATTCTCAATGATAGACAAAGGCTTTAATTGAGCCCCCAAAATGAATCTCCTTGAATATACCTTTCCAATGAGCTATCATGCGCTTAAAACTGAGATCGTATGAAAAAGTTATGACCCTGGGAAGTTGATGTATTAACTTACCCAAATGGGGCCCACATGACTTTTGGCGCTTCATCTCCTAGGGTTAGGTTTTTGGATGTCTAGAGTTTTTGACATTCCTGTTTATTGTAAAAAGGCCTTCATAGCCTCATTGTAATCATCTTCTTGCAAATGAGCGCAACCATCACATCTCTTCCCAGAGATAAGCCGCCACCATTCCAATAAGCTTGTTTTCCACTGCATTTTACAGTTTCAGCTTATTTCCTTATTGAATAGAAAACCGATTTTACTGTATCTTTGTTATTCTGTGTTAAGAATATTTTAATAATTTGTATTCATTTCGTTCTAATCATAAAATCTGGATCAAAGTGTGTCTCATATTAGGAGGCAGAGAAGAAGACCTAAGGTAGAAATCTTGCAAAGTGAACTACGAAAAATCAAGCCACCAAATTTCAATGGTGAGCAAAGGAAAGGAGAAGATGCTGAGGCCTGGCTGTTGGAAATAAAGAAATATTTCTAGATATATGATTACTCCTCAAGGGTATAAGCTATAATTTCCACCTACCACTCGCAAGGAAAGGTATCAATGTGGTGGGATCTACTTAAGAAAGCCAAGAACCTTGATGAGAAGAGGATCTCATGTAGGCATTTCAAAGGATATTTCCAAGATAAATATTTTTCTGAGAATTATTATGAAAGAAATATGAAAGATTTATTTGAGCTCAAGTTGGGAAGCATGACAATGGATGAATATGAGAATAGGTTCTTTGAATTGCTGAATTATGTTGACTTCATAAAGGATGAAAAAATTCAAAATCCAAAGGTTTCTGAGTGGGTTACCCTCCTACTGTGACAAGATTCAGTATGATAACCCTAAGACATTGAAGGAAACCATAAGGAGAGAAAGACATATTTATGAGCAAAGTAGAGGAAGGCCAATTTTCTAAAAATCTTGGAATGACAAGATGAGGGGTAAAAAGTGTTGGTTGTGAATCTTGATTATATTCCTGATTCAAAGGTTTGTTTCAACCATGCTTGAATCCCATTTCCTAACGAGGGGGTTTGGGGGGGATTCCCCCCCCACTATTGTCGTTAGGGGGGTCCAGGGGGGGCGAGGGTGCCTCGGAAATTAATGGATCCCCCCCTATGGTGGGGGATTCGAGGGCATCACCCCCGAAGTGAAATTTTAGGAAACATTTCCTTGTAAAATATTGTAATTTCGTAGTCAATCTAGATCGTTCATTATAAGGTCACAGATTTTATGGTAGAAGTTATGTTAGGGTTTTTTTCCCTTAAAGGAAACCCTCTTTTCATGAGGGAATGTGTGAATATTGTAATATGAGAGAGGAGACTGTCAGAGAAAGAAGAGGAAGTTACAATAGGTGTGATATAGGTTGCATCCCTTCATTTTGCTGGACAATAATAAAGGAAGGACCTTGCAATTTATCTGGTGGACGTATCCTACACTGGGTGAAACACATATATCCATGTCTCTATTGTATTGTGTATCTTCTATATTTTATTTCCGAATTTTCTTTATTTTATTGCTCCGCAATCTTGTTTTTTCTAACAACTGGTATTGGAGTGAAAGGTAACTCTTAGGAAAAGAGGGTTCCTGGTTCGAGTGGGAAAAATGATGAAAGATGGAAAGTTTAGGGTTGATAAATTTAATGGCCAAAACTACCAGTTATGGAAGATGTAGATGGAAGATTATTTATATCAGAAGGATCTATTCCTACCATTGGGCAGAATAAAAAAGAAGCCGACGACCATGAAGGACGAATAATTGGAGGTTCTTGACATAAAGGCACTAGGAACGATACAAATGAGCCTGGTAGCATCGATGGATTTAAATATTTCAAAATAAAAGACAACGAAGGATTTGATGGACACATTGGCTAAATTTTATGAAAAACCCTCGACATACAATAAGGTATTTCTAATGAAGCGATTATTTAATATGAAGATGTCAGAAGGTGGGTCTAATGCAAATCATTTAAATGAATTTAATACAATTACTAATCAACTAAGTTCTATAAAAGTGGAATTTTATGATGAGTTTAGGGCTCTTCTAATCCTATGCTCATTTCCAGAAAGATAGAATGGCTGTAAGTAACTCTGTCTCTGGTTCAAACACTATAAAATTTGATGATGTTGTTGGTGTTATCCTTAGTGAGGAAATGTGACGAAAAATCACAAGTGAGACATTAGGTAATGTGTTGACCGTGGAGAATAGGAGAAGAGGAAAGGGATCAAGGAACCGTGGGATTTATAGGAAGGGCAGATCCAAATCTAGACTGGGAAAGATAGAGTGATGGAATTTTGGGAAGAAAGGACATCTGAAGAAAGACTACAGAGCTCCAAAGAAACAAATAGATGGACAATAGGAGAAAAATTAGGAAGGAAATGTAACAAGTGATGTGTTACAAGATGATTTGATTATTTATGTAGATAATATTTTTGAGTCTTGGGTAGTAGATTCATGGGCTTCATTTCATGCCACACCCCATAGGAAACATTTTCTATATTATGTTCAAGGTGATTTTGGACAGGTTCATTTGGGTGATGATGCACTGTGGAAAATTGTTGGAATGGGTCAGGTGAAAATAAAGAAAAATAATGGAAACCAATGGTTATTGAAACAGGTAACACATGTTCCAGATCTAAGGAAAAATTTAATTTCAACATGGAATTTGGAAAGTGAAGGATGTATATCTATATTTACAGATAAGGTGTTGAAGTGTCTCCGATCAGACAATGGAGGTGAATATTGCAACAAGGAGTTTGATGATTACTATTCATACCATAGGATTCATAGAGAGAAAACAATTCCAGGAACACCACAAGAAAATGTTGTGTCAGAAAGGATGAAGATGACAATCATGGAGCATGCAAGGAGTATGAGATTGCATGCTGGTTTTCCCTTACAATCCTGGGTAGATGTTGCAGATACTGCTATTTACTTAATAAACATAGGACCTTCAAGCTCTTTGAATGGTGGAATTCCATAGGAGGCATGGACATGTAAAAAGTTAAACTATTGTTTTTTGAAGACTTTCGGTTGTGAAGCATTTGTCCATATTGATAAAGAAAATAGAACAAATCTTGAGGCAAAATACAAGAAGTGTACCTTTATTGGATACAATGTTAATGATTTTGGTTATTACTTATGGGATTATGAAAATCAAAAAATCATTAGGAGTAGAGATGTCATATTCAATGAGAAAGTCATGTACAAATATCAGTTGCAGGGAAAGAAACATGAAAACAAAAAACCAACACACAGTGCTTGATGAGATCATTGATTTTTTTTTTTTACAAAGGTACCATAAAATAAAAATGTACAACAACAGGAGAAACATGTACCTCAAACTCCTGCAATTGTTGTTAGAATATATACCAGGTTAAGTAGACCCCTTGAACGATACTCTCCTTCATTGTATTATTTATTGTTGATTAATTATAGTGAACCAAAAAGTTATAAAGAGGAAATACAGGTAGAAACTAAAAATAAGTGGGAGCAAGGCATGAAAGAGGAAATGGAATCCTTGGTAAATAACCAGACTTGGGACTTGGTTTAGTTGTCTGCAGGAAAAATATCATTGCAGAATAAATGGGTTTATAGGTTGAAGGAAGAAGATGAAGGAAAAAAGAAGTACAAAGCTAGACTTGATGTAAAGGGGTTTTCACAAAAGAAAGGTATATATTTTGATGAAATATTTTCTCCTGTTGTTAATATGACTTCGATTAGGACTATTTTAAGTCTTGTGACAGTAGAAGATTTGCATAATGAACAGTTAGATGTAAGAATTTTTTTTATCCATGGGGATTTGGAGGAAGATATTTATATGCAACAACCACATGGGTATGAGGTCAAAGGAAAGGATAATTTGGTATGCAGGTTGAAGAAGATATTGTATGGCCTAAAGCAAGCTCCAATGCAATGGTATTTGAAGTTTGACAGGTTTATGACATAACAAGGTTATAATAGATGTCGTTTTGATCACTATGTTTATTTTAAAAGGATAGAAAATGGAAGCTATATTATCTTGCTATTGTATGTAGATGACATGCTTGTTGCATGGTCTAAAATGTAGGATATAAATGTGCTCAAAAAGAAATTAGACAATTCATTTGCGATGAAGGATTTAGGTGCTTCAAAGAAAATCCTTGGTATGAGAATAACAAGAAACATGATAAATCACAAATTGACATTCTCTTAGGGTGAGTACATAGAGAAGGTGTTGGATAGGTTTAGAATGCAGAATGAAAAACCAATTAGTACACCTTTGGCCAACCATTTCAAATTAACTAAAGAAATGTGTCCCAAGACACAAGAGGAGATAAAATACATGTCCAGGGTCCTTTATTCATCAATCGTTGGCATCTTTATGTATGCGATGGTTTGCACAAGACCAAATATTGCACATGCAGTGGGAGTTGTGAGTAGGTATATGAAAAATCCAGGTAAAGAACATTGGGAGGAAATCAAGTGGATTCTCAAGTATTTGAGAGGTAATTCTACTCATGCATTATGTTTTGGAGGTTCATACACTGTTCTACAAGGATATGTTGATTCATATATGGCAGGTGATAAAGATAGTAGGAGGGGTACCACATGGTATGTTTTTACTGTAGGTGGAACATCAATAAGTTGGATTTTGAAACTACAAAAGGTTGTTGCACTTCCAACAAAGGAAACAAAGTATGTTGCTGCTACAAAGGATAATAAAAAGATGATTTGGTTACAAAGGTTTATGGAGGAATTGGGAAAGAAGTAGGAGAATAGCAAGTTGTACTATGAAAATGAGAGTGCCATTCATCTTGCAAAGAACTCATCCTTCCATTCTAAGACTAAGCATATACAACTCAGGTACCATTTCATATGATCCGTCTTGGAAGGTGGACATTTGAAGTTGGAAAAGATACATACTAGCCAAAATCCTGCAGACATGTTAACAAAGGTAGTAACAAGGGAGAAACTAAGTTCCTACTCAGTTTCAGTTGGTCTTCAAGCATGAAGGTGAAGATGGTAAATTTTCCAGGTCCAAGGTGGATCATAGTCCAACAAGTACAACAACAGTGAAGTTGTTGTGATCAGTCTCTAAGTGGGAGGTTGTTGGTTGTGGATTCTCCTTATCTTCCTGATTCAAAGGTTTGTTTCAACCGTGCTTGGATCCCTGTTAAGAACCAAGTATCAATATAGCATGTACAACAACATGAGCAATAGGTACCTTCAGAATTTGGTAAACCTATTATTAAATCCATGGAAACCTCCTTCCAACACTGACTTGGGATGGATAATGGTTGTAAAAGACCCGGGGTCTTAATTGTTTCCACCTTGTTTTGTTGGAAAACCAAACATTTAGCGACAAACCTTTGAACATCAGTTTTAAGGCCATCCCAAAAAAATTCCTTCTTGAACCTATGGTAGGTTTTCAAAAATCCCAAGTGACCTCTTACTGGAGATGTGTGCAATTCCAATAGTACCTTTCATTTGAGTTGGGAGTTATTACATAAATATAAGCGACATTTGTACCATAGTGAATCATTTTTCCATGTAATTGTATCTGATCCACTAGAATCCTGCTGCAACCTTTGAATGAGAGTCCACACTTTTTCGTCATTCTTCCATTCATCCATTGCTTATATTATCCAATCGGGTTGGATGATCGAGATAACACAGAGAAAGGCCTCAACATCTTCATCCTTTCTTGAGAGTGCATCTTCCACAACATTTTTCTTCCCTTTTTTAGAGATGATTTCAAAATCATAACCCAATATCTTGGTCACCCATTTTTGTTGTTCTTATAAAGATAACCTTTGTTCCAATAATTATTTAAGACTATCATGATCTGTTTTGACCTTGAAGTTCCTACCTATTATGTAAGGATTTCATTTCTTCAATGCATGTAGTATTTCCATCATTTCATTCTCATAAATGGGTTTGTTTAAGTCCTTTCCCTTGAGTGGTCGACTTTCAAAAGCTAGGGGCCTTCCTTCTTGCATTAGGAAAACACCAACTCCATTTCCCGAGGCATCACATTCCACAATAAAGGTTTTTGTGAAGTCTGGAGTGGTTAAGACAGGAGCTTTGAACATCACCTTTTTAAGTTGTTAAAAATATTTAGTTGCCTCTGGAGTCCATGAAAATGCATCCTAGTTAGTGTCATTAAAGGTGCTTCTAGTCTTCCATAGTGCCGAACAAACTTGTGGTAGTAACATGTCAAACCCAAAAATCCTTTAAGATTCTTCAATGTTTTGGGAATCAACTAGTCCATCATGGCATTAATCTTGTTAGGGTCTACCTTGACACCTTCATGAGATACAATATGACCCAAATACTCTACTTCCTTCACCCCAAATAAACATTTGGATGGTTTGGAATATAGTTGTTTCTCCTTTAGTAGTTGTAGCACCTTTTCAACATGTCACACATGATCCTCCCAATACTTTCTATAGATTAGTATATCTTCAAAAAATAATAACACAAATTTTCGAAGGAAGGGCTTGAAAATGGAATTCATCAACCCTTGGAATGTGGAAGGTGCATTTGTAAGGCCAAAAGGCATGACTGAAAATTCATAATGGCCTTCATGAGTTAGGAATGTTGTTTTGGGGATATATTCTTCCTTCATTCTAATCTGATGATACCCTGAACGAAGATCCAACTTTGTGAAATAGATTGCTCCATGTAGTTCATCTAACAATTCATCAATGTCAGGAATGATAAACTTATCTT
>JASDQU010275764.1:17411-27825 GCA_032191745.1 Picea mariana
CATGCATCCCTGACTCTCACTCTACCTGTATGTCTGGAAATCCCTTAAAACCACTTCACCTCGTTACATGGCTTGGAAGAAACCCCTTGGAAACTTTCCTTTCCTTATGGATACTAGCCCAATAGGGTATCTTGTCCTTTTTCTCAACCTTGTATTGTAGGTTTTTGTAAAGTCTTTGAGCTATTGAATGATATATCAGGGTTTTTATGCATATGTTTGATAATATTAATGATGAGATGTGATTGACATTGCTATGATCCCTGTGACTAATGAGACCATGGAGGGCGTAGTTTTTTATGTGCAGGACGATGCCCGATGAACAGGTAACACATGGACCAGTACACATGGGGAGATGATTAGTTCGGACCTCCATGGGGTTGAAGAGCCCATCAGATGGTTGCTGAGACCCCATCAGGGGTAGAGCCAGGACAATGTTTGATCGAGGTTTTGCACCGGAGAAGAAGAAGATATTCCATCAGGAGAAGTTTGGTTGAGCCAGACCTAGGGGGAATTGACCCACTTGCAGTGGAACGTTGGCCCCAGATGACCCAGAACGTCACCAGGAGGCTTGTGATGTCATCATGAGCATATGGCAGATGGACAGGGTTGTTGGCACATGTGGCAGTTTGGAAGAGCCCAAGGAGGGCTAACGGTTGGTTTCTAGATGCTACATTGGCCCCAAAAAGGCCTAACGTCTCCCTTAGGAGGGCTTGACGTCTCACTTTTTTCTCATTTAGGGTTTTAAAATAAAATTTAATGTAAAAACAGTATGATTTTGGTTTAAGGCCTTGTCGGCTAATTTTTGTGACCTAAATTTAATTAAAGGTCATGATAAAATATATATTGAGGAGTTTTATCCTCATTTTGACATAACACACAACTCACTCTCCTAGTGAGATCTGATTTTTGCGCCCTTTTTGGGTATTTCATCTTTTGAGTGAGGCGCACTTGTTGAAGAAAGGCTTTTCTTGGCATTTTTTGGCATTTCTCTTGAAGGAAGGTTTACAACAAGGGTTTGCAATGCTATTTCATCATGATATGTAAGTGTTTTTTCTGTAAAACTTCTTAATTGAATGGTTGTAGTCTTATATTCTTGCATTTATTATAAATTTTACTGATTTTAAAACCCTAGGGGACAAACACACGAGTAGGACATTGTCTCATGTCCCCTAAGAGAGAAATTCTCAGCCATTGAAGAAGGAAGGAAGATCCTAGCCACTGCTACACTCTTGTTACTTCTTCCCCTGTACTAGTCGTACCTTTTAAAGGTCAAGAAGGAGGAGACGTCCCAAGCCTAGGTTATCTACACCTAGGGCCATCCTGCTTCTAGGGTTTGGTGATAGGGCCTTGCCTTTGCAACACTCTCCCTCACCTCACTCTTGTGTCTTGATGCTAGCCGTTTTTGCCAAGATAAACCTAAGGAAGGAGGAAAGAGCACGAGGCCTTGCTTAAGCAACATCAGAGTGAGCCTCTTTCCCCTAGGGTTTTGATTCTGGGGCCCTGCCATTACAACACTTCAAAACCCTTCCCTCTCGTTGTTATCCTTTTTCCCTTCAACCTTGCGTCCTCTCTTGAATTGAATCCATTTACCCTTAGGCACTGATCTCAGGTCTCCAACGTTGAAGTGATAGTGGTCAAACAAAATTTCAAACTATTATAAATTGAAACCCTAACTAACTACTAACCCTAACAAGGCTGACGTCATCCTTGGTTATTCCATCTTGACACAACATTTTCTATTGATAAGAAATTAGATGGTGTTTTGAAGCATTTATTGAGTAAGGGATTGATTGGATACATTGTTTGTTGCATCATATCGATATTTATTGATGAATTGATATTTTCCCATTGCTATATTGATAAACGTTTTCTCGTCAATATCTATTGTCATAATTGCTAACATATTGATATCAGATAGTTATATGAAGTACTAACCCATTGAATTATAGCCTCCATATATTGTTTTTCTATTGCTTTGTTCCAGGCAGGTGTTCTCATTTGGGCCTACACTTCATTATTGGTTGTTTATCCCAACTATCTGCTCTTGGTGGTAACCTGTGAAGAGGGAATTTTACTTATACCTTAGCCTCTTCAAAACCCCAGGTTACCGTGGGCATCTCCCCTGGGCCTGACCTCCCTAAAAAGAAAAGAACCTCTCCATTGTGGTGACATTGGGTGGGGTAGGTTCCTGTTACGCCAGTTTAGCCTCTATAACAGGACCAATTGGTGAAGTGCAACACATTGATGAGAAGAAGGTTACTTGGAGGGAATTCAAAAGGTATTTTCAAAAGAAATACTTAGCCAAACATTACTATGATAAAAAAATGAAGGAGTTCTTTTACCTCAAGCTTGGGAGTATGACCATAGATGAGTATGAAAAGATATTCTTGGAGTTGTTGAAATATGTTTATTTCATCAAGGATGAATAGGTCAATATTCAAAGGTACATGAGTGGACTTCCATCAATTTTCAGTGGTAAGATACAATATGATGATCCCACGACACTGGATGAAGCCATGAGGAGAGATAAATGCCTCTATCATCAGCATAGAGGAAGACCAACTTTCCAAAAGGCTTGGGAATACAAGAAGAAAGTCAAGACAAATCGAAGGAAGAACAGGACCAATCCACCATTCTTCAAAAATAATTGTCAGGAAAGTCATCTTCCAAGGAGTCTACAATGACATAAACAATGGGGCAAAGACAAGGAAACAACCAATTTAGTGTTGGGGTTGTGAGGGAGATTACATGTACCAGGATTGTCTTCATAGAGCTAAAAAAAAGTGAGTACTATTCATAATGTAGAAAAATATAATACAGTTGAAGACATGGGCTCAAATTTACCAAGGATCTATGCAGCCCTCGATAACAAGCAAGCTGCGTTTTAGTCCCACGCGATTGAAGTGGAAGGTAAGATCAACAACCAACCTATTTCTATTTTAATTGATTTAGGAGCTAGTCATAGTTATCTAGATCCCAGGATGGTGGAAATATTTCAATTTCCAAAAAGCAATCTTGGGAAACATCAGTTGGTGCAACTAGCTAGAAGAGAAAAAAATAAAATTAATGAAATGGTTAAAGGATGTCTAATGAACATGAATGGACTAAGCACACATGCATATTTGAACATCATACCTTTGGGGTCCTATGACTTCCTAATTGGTATAGATTGGTTGGAAAATAATTATGATGTCGTAGACTATTATAATAAGGCATTTACTTGCTTGGATGATGAAGGAATATTGTAGACAATTCAGGTTATTCCCAAGGAAGTAACCATCATAGAAATTTCATCCTTACAGTTGAAGAAAAGCTTCAAGAAAGTATGTCAATTATTTTCAGCACATATGGAAGAGACACCTAAGGATAAGGTGTCAAATATTGAATACTATGTTGTCCTAAAAGAGTTTGAGGATGCATTTAGAGAAATAATTAGGTTTCCACCCAAGAGAGATATTGATTTCTCAATCAATCCGATTCTTGGAGCAACCCCAATATCCAAGAGTCCTTATGGGATGATTACACCAAAACTAAAGGAATTTCAAATGCAACTTGAGGAAATTTTGAAGAATGGGTATATATGCCCAAGTGTGTCACCTTGGGGTGCCCCAGTATTATTTGTGAAAAAGAAGGATGGAACATTGATACTTTGCATTGACTTTAAGAAGCTAAATATGGTGACGTTGAAGAACAAGTATCATTTGCCAAGGATAGATGATCTTTTTGATTAGCTGAAGGATACAAAGATATTCTCCAAGATTAACCTCAGATCAGGCTATCATCGATTGATAATTAAAGAATAAGACATCAACAAAATATCCTTCAGAATGAGGTATGGCCATTATGAGTTCACAGTGGTGCCATTTGGATTGTCAAATGCACTAGTTTTCCTCGTGTTTAATGAATATTATTTTCAAATATTACTTACATAAGTTTTTCATTGTATTTTTGGATGAAATAATTATTTACTCTAAGTATGAAGAAGATCTTGAGCATCATTTGAGGATGGTGCTACAATTTTTGAGGGAGCTTCAATTGTATGCAATGTTGAGCAAGTGCTCATTTTATCAGAGGAAGATACATTATTTGGGCCATATCATATCAGAGGAAGGGATAGCAGTGGATTCAAAAAAGATAAGAGAAATTAAGGAATGGCCAGTACCAAAAAATATCTCATAGGTGAGATCCTTCATGGGGTTTGCAGGTTACTACAAGAGATTTATTGAAGGATTCTCAAAGATTTCACACCTAATCACCTCTTTTCAAAAGGAGGGTGTGATATTTGAGTGGACACCTAACTGTGAAAGAAGTTTTCAGTGCTTGAAATATTTATTGACAAGTGCACCAACATTAAGGATTGTTGATCCAAATGAAGACTTCATTGTATGCATGGTTGTTTGTAAATAAGGGCTTGGGGGAGTCCTTAGTCAAAATGGGCATGTGGTATGTTACAGATCAAGGAAACTAAAGGAGCATGAGAAACACTATGCCACTCATGATTTAGAATTGGCAGCCATAGTGTATTCCTTGAAGATGTGGGGGAGTTATCTCACGGGGAAGAGATTTGAGTTGAGGACAAACCATAGTGGTCCGAAATGTTTGTTTGGATAGCCAAATATAAATTACATACAAAGAAAATGGTTGGAATTCCTCAATGAGTATGAATTTGACATAAATCATATCAAAGGTAAATAGAACAAGGTGGTTGATGCACTCGACAGGAGGGTGCATGAGATGCATGCTACAACCATTAGCATGTACAAATCAGATTTAAAAGATAGAATTTTAGAGGTTGTTGTTAGAAAAACAAGACTGCAGAGCAATAAAATAAAACAAATGCAAAAACAAAACACAAAAGATACACAATACAAGAGAGACACGGATTTACGTGGTTCACCCAGTGTGGGCTACGTCCACCAGAGAAATTGCCAAGTCCTTCCTTTATTATTATCCAGCAAATGAAGGGATACAACCTATAGCAAAACCCATTGTAACTTCCTCTTGTTTCTCTCATAGTCTCCTCTCTCAGAATAAAATAATCGCCATCATACATAGCCACAATACATTTCCCTCATAAAAGAGGGCTGCCTTCTAGGGCAAAAAACCCTAACATAATTTCTACCGTTAGATCTGCGACCTTATAATGAACGGTTCAGATTTACAATGAAATTACAATATACTTTTACAAGGCAATTTTTCCTTTGGGGGCTTCGCCCCTGAACCCCCCAGCCATGGGTATAGCCCCCCCAGACCCCACAGAGGGGGTACCCTCCCTCTGCACTCCCCCACGTGGAAGAGTGTACATACTTCTGGGGTGTAAAGTCTTCATGGAGTATAAACATGGCTGGAAAACACAAGACCTTTGAGTCAGGAAGATAATCAGGCTCCACAACCATCAGTTGCAAAATCATATTAGCAGTACATGGAAATAAAGGAAAATTTACAGCAAGGTATTTGCAGTAGAAAATTGAAGATTATAAGTTGAGAGAGGGTGGAATCCTCATGTACAGGGGAAAAGTTTATGTGTCAAATATTCAAGAGATGAAAAATTTGATATTATGAGAGATGCATAATGTGTCTTATGTGGGGCACCCAACTTACCAAAAAACTATTGCAGTTGTCAAGAGCCAATATTATTGGACAATTATGAAGTAAGAGGTGGTTGATTATATAGCTAGATGCTTGGAATGTCAAAAATTCAAGGTTGAGCATAGACACTCAGTTGGGCTGCTACAACCATTGCCCATTCCTGAGTGGAAATGGGAAGTTGTAACAATGGAATTCATCACTAAGTTGCCAAGATCTTCCAAGCAACATGATTCCATCATGATGGTGGTGGACACGATTACTAAAGATGCCCATTTTATTCCAATGAAGCTAACTTACAAGGAAACCAACATTGAAAATATCTGCATGAGAGAAATTACCAGACTCCATGGTGTGCCTAAGACAATTGTGTCTGACAGACATCCCAAATTTACCAAATTTTTGGAAAGGATTATTCAAAGGATTTGGGAAAAATATGAACTTTAGCACATCCTATCATCTGGATTCAGATGAGAAAATAGAGAGGGTCAATTGGGTGATTGAAGATATGTAAATGATGTATGTAATGGAAAAAACATCAAAATGGGAAGATTATTTTCATTTGATTGAATTTACTTATAGCAATGGATATCAAACATATTTAAATATGATCTTGTTTGAGGCACTTTATGGAAGAAAGTGCAACACACTGGTGAGCTGGGACAACCCAACAGACAGAGCAGTGTTGGGCTAGAATTTCTCTGGGAGATGGAGGAACAAATGGTGAAAATAAAACAGAATTTAAAGGCTACCCAAGACAGAAAGAAAAGTTATGATGATAAAGGAAGATCTCATATAGAGTTTCAAGTGGGTGACCATGTGTTCTTGAAAGTAAATTCCAAGAGAAGTTCCCTAAAGTTGGGAAATTGTTCAAAGTTGACAGCATGTTACTGTGGGTCATTTGAAATTCTAGAGAGGATTAGTCATGTTGCATACATTCTTGCACTACCTCCATCCAAGTGTATTCACAATGTATTTCATGTATCTTTTCTTAAAAATTATGTACCCGATGCTAATCATGTCATTGATTGGAATGTGATTTGGGTGGAGCAAGAAGGTAAATTTCAAGTGCAATTGGTTTTCATATTGGACAAGAAGATAAAGTAGCTTTGGAATCGATCCATAGGGATAGTAAAGGTCCAATGGACCTGATACGGCCTTGAGGATGCAACTTGGGAGCACAAGGATTCTATGCGAGCAGAGTACCCACATATTTCTGAAGAATTTTGAAGTTTTGATTGTACATGTGTATATAATGCACTAAGAACAATGCATAAATAAGGGGGAGGGGAATGTAATACACCTAGGTCGAACCCCAATTGTAAATGTGCACATGGGCTGGTGAGCCATGACATTTTGGGCCAGAGTGCCTTTGTATATATGTATTTTTAGGCTAGAGTGCATGTGTGGTTATTAGGTTGGAGAGACGAAAGCTATAAGGCCAATGAGCCTATCTTTGTAAAATGTAATCACACTCAAATATTAATGAAAAAAACATCATTGTTATAGACCAATTAGATAAAATAGCATGGGGGAATAAACTCCACTAAAAAGGGAAAGGGGGGCTAAGAGTATGAGATGAGGGGCTTAATCCCAAAGAAATATTATATTAATCTTCCTAAGGGTCTAAAGTCTAAAGTTAGGGATACAAATATATCCTAATCCCTTAATTATGGGGAATGTATCACCCAAGTGGAGAGGCAAGTGGGCCCAAGGCAGTTCCCAACATGAAAAGTGTGAAGTTGAAAACATGCATACATATAGTTGGGAATTTAGTTCATTTTCACATTCATTCACTCATTATGTCATCATTCTCTTCTATCCTCCATACACACTCTACATCCATCAACCATACCTGCAATTGGGGAAAATATTTCAAGCGATTTTGGGGTAAATTGAGATAAAGAGGAAAGTTGTCAGGCTCGTGAACTATTGAAGAAGTTGGTTGTTATCCCCATGAACATTATCTCTAGGTGGGAGAACTGTTGGGAATTATTTTCCCAATGTTCCAAGTTGTAGCTACAAGGATCCGAGATTTCCTTTTTGGCCTATTGTTGAAGCTTGGTAGGGAAGTGGGGCATCTAAAGAAATATTGAGTAAAGAAGGGGCACACTTCCTAGGGTGGGATAGGAATGTGGGGAATGAGAGACTGTAGGTTGTCTGCTAGATTTGGAACCTTAGTCTGAGTAATTTGGTTATTGATATACCTTAACTTGGCTTAGGATTCCTTTTCCCTACTGGAGGTATATCCCCAGCTTGGGGGTGACCTACTGCTGAGAGTTATGAGCAAGAGAGTCTATGGTTGGGAGAAAATTTTGAGGTCTACATGTAGTTGCTGACTTATTTATACAAGATAAGTTCCTTTGTGTGCTTTTTTTAATTACTATGTTCTTAACCCAGATTATTTTCGGCACAAAATGAGAGCGAAGATATAAAACAAAAATATACAAAGATATTGCAAGAGATTCAATAATATAACAGAGATATATCGGATATATAATAAGAGGCACAAATATACAGTAATACACAATTTGTACTAATGAGCAAAATGTACAAAATTGTAGAAATACAGAGTGAAAGACTCGCTAGAATGGTGGCATCTTATCTCTAAGAAGAGATGTGACGGTTACTCACATTCGTAAGAAGATGATTGTTACAATGAGGTTCTAAAGACCTTTTTAACATAAATAAAATCCAAAACCCTAACCCCAGAAGATGAAAAGCCAACAGTTTTGTGGACCCCGTTTGGGGTAGTTTGGTGTATCAACTTCCCGGGGTGCAACTTTGGCATATGATCTCTGTTTGGGGCGCACGATAGCTTGTTGGAAAGGTATCAATGAGGATATTCATTTTGTGGGCTCAATCGGAGAATTTGGCTATCAATGAGGTTCCCTATTGTGAAAAATCATCATTTAGACCCTCAAAGTGCCCCTAGAAGTTTATGACTCTATAAATTGCTAAAAATAGTAAGTGGCGAAAAAAATGTTTTGAGCGAGTTGGAATAGGTGTGTGGCCACTGATATCCACCTGGATCAATACTCCCTCCTTAGGAAGAAATGGTAACCATTGCGTTGAGTTTCCGGGGGAGAGGGGGAAGGGTTTTTTGAATCTGAACCTTGGTGAGTTGCTTGCCTTACTGGAGAAGTTGCGTTGCTTGGCTTGTGGAAGGTTGTTGAGAACCTGATGTTGGAAGGGTTGGAACTTTATAACTAGTCTGGATACATGAGATGAAACTGTGTAGAAGGAATCTTTTCACTTTGCTTCAATCTTCTCGACCTTCTTTTGAACAGATTGTGAAGAAGTTGAATTTTTAAGTATGAGATACTAACTTGTGGAACTGTTTAGGTGGGAAAATAGTTGGAACTACCTCTAGTATCCTATAGATATGACCCCCCAGAGTAACAATGACACTACGGGGTTGAGACTCATAAATAACATGGTGCTTCCACATATATGGTTGGCCCAAAAGAACATCATAGATGTCTAGTGGGGAAACATCACATAATACCTCATTCTTGAAGGGTTGGATATCGTATGACAATTGACACTGTTGGTTGACATGGAGATCTTGTCCCTGGTGAAGCCACCTTATATTGTATGGTTGCGGGTGTGGTGTTGTCAACATTTCCAATTGTTTGATGACCTCTGTTGAGATGAGGTTTTTTTGGCTTCCACTATCAACAATGAAATCCAATAGGGTCCCCTTCACCCACATTTATGAATGGAAGAGGTGCTCCCCCTCTTTAAGATTTGCTGGTTCTTATGGTTGAATTTTTGGGGTTGCGAGAGTAACAGTTGGGTTTGTGTCGATGATCTCTCTTCTCCCATTATTTTATGAATCAGATTTTGAATTAGGATTCGACTCCTTTTCTTTGATATCATCCACCAATGACTGTTTTGAGCGACATTCATCAGTGTTTTGCCAAGTGATTTTGTGGAACTCACACCACTTTCTAGTGTCCTTCTTCGTCTTTCCGTGACCCTTATTTTCCTATGGCTTAGAATATTTTTTGGGAGGTTGTTTGTTAGGGACCTCTTTATCATACTTTGGTTCAGACCCAAACTCTCGTTTGTTCTGGAGCCTAAATTTCTACTCGATTTTTACAACATATCGATAGGCAGCTGCCAACGATCATATGTCCAGAAAATCCATTTCAGTTTGAATGTACCTGTGTAGAGCCCCATGGTATTTCATAACTAAATTCCTCTTAGAATATTTGATACCCAACTTGGTGCACAAGGTATGGAAGGTATTGGTGAACTTCAATGTTGCTTGGTCTCTCTCTTGATGCAATGTAGTCCATCTCATGTACTAGTCGTCATAGTTACCAACATGATAATATTGTTCCTTGACTGCATCTACAAAAAAATCGAAATTGGGGTCGACCCATATATTCCAAACTCCTTTGTGGAAATTTTCTCCCAGTAAGTTTCCCACCAATTTTTGACATGGAGGAGAGACTTAAGGATTACGAATGTGATCTTTTCCCTATCGAAAAAATTGTTAATAGAGAAATAACCTTCTAGCAGATTTAACCATTTTTCTAGGGCATCTGCATCTATCTGACCTTCAAATATGAGAATATAAAAATTAACCTATACCTTTAAAGGAGAGGTTCCTTCAGAGTGGTCTCTTGATGAAGACGTTACTAATGTTATCGACATACATTGAAGGATGTGGGAAAAATTCTCCATCATTTTGTCCCTCTATTGCATGAGAGCTTGCTTAAGCAACATATTAATATAATCTTTTTCTCTGTATTTTTTCTTTTCTTCTACCATGGAGGGTTTCTTGGGTTTATCTAGGTGGATATTGGTGGCCACCCAC
>JASDQU010275765.1:14534-25355 GCA_032191745.1 Picea mariana
CAAGTGAGGTATTGCGTAAACTTTAGACAGTGAGCTATAGTAAAGGGTGAATAGGTGGAAGACTTATATAAGAGAAAAGCAGAGGTCTGTTATTAACATTGGGTTTCTAACAGGCTGAGGAAGAAGATGTCCAAATGCAATATCATCTTACATTCAAACACAAGGCCAGAGAATGCAATAATGCAACAATAAATCATTTATCATAGCAGAACTGCAATAATTCACACGATTCGATTGTTCACGAACTCTCTTAGAATAAGATGAAAACTAGAAGGAGTAAGAAGAATTGTCTGTCATAAAACAAGAAATCTCATATACAGATGCATAAACTGAAAGCTAGGATAGCTGCCAAAACATTACAGTAGGGATCTCTGCTCTACCATCAATGCCTACAAAAATGGCAAAAATGCCTACATATACTCCAAATTTTCCCAACAGAGGCTTTCTCGGACCTCCAAGGCATGGCATCCCTTCAGTCAAACTCGTACTGATATCTTTCATCAGATGCCACCTTAACTCAGCATGGCTCTGCAGGGAGGACCTGCACACAAGGGTACCATGGGGTGATTTCTCCAGGCCTCCCATACCTTCCATTTATGGCTCAAGCTGAGGTTTCATCTACCTGCTTGATTTTCATTAACTTCTTCCTCAGGGAGTGGTCGAGACGATATGCTCAGAAGCTTCAACACTTCGTGTCTCGTGGATGGGAAGGAGCTAGTCCTTACTCTTCAAAGTCGTGATGCGCGAAGAGGCAATAGGGCCTAATCGCACATCACGTGTCTGTGACAGATAGACGACTGAGATCACTTTCGAAGATACTGTGGGCCCGAGTCCTGAATGATTTCGGCGCTTTGCGTCTCGCAACTGTGAGGAGGCTTCTCTTGGTGCTTCGAAGTCGCGAAGAGCGAGGAGGCGATGGAGCCTAATCGCACACCATGTGTCCCTCTTTGATGGACGGCTGAAAATGCTTCATGAAGTTGTGGGCCCCAGCTTCTATGTTTTCAGCGCTATAGGGGTTCAGGTTTTGCGATGTTGATCAACATGAAACTCTCACCCCATGAACCCCCGATCGCCGAAACGCCAACGTGACCAGATCTCATGCCACGCGTCACTGGATCGGACGACCCAGATTTAGCATTGAAATATAGGGGCTCTCTTTGGTGCTATATGTCGGGCAACTTAGTAACCCCGAGTTCCCAATGACCGTTGATCTGCTCGACGAATGGGTCTCAGTTGTAGACATCAAAACCTTGCCCGCTCGCTTGACTCATAACCGGGAAGGAAATCCTTCCACTGCTGTGCTTGGGTGCTTCCCGGTCATCCTGCAGACCTGGGTGCATCTGCGCCTAATGAAAAAAATAATCACTAACATTAGGCTCCATGGGGGATAGAGTCATCCCTGCGATGCTCTAAGAACTCCTTCTGCAGTTCCAGTCGCCTTTCTGTTGGGATATGGAGTCAAGCTCAAAACAGCCTGCTGAAAATACATGTCGATAAGTAAAAATGAACAAAACAAACATACATGCTCAAAGGAGCTTATTTATGTACAGCCTAATACTAATATACTTTGTACATGAGGCTAGGTGAAAGCAAATTTCCACCATAGCCAATCAAGTAACTTCCTGAATGGAAGCTCCTTCCTTCTATCGATGATTACGAACAGGTGGTGTAACCATGATAGCAGAACGGTTACGCTCTTCAACTCCTCCTTACAAGATGAAGTTGAGATGAAATAGGGCAGCTCCAATTTATGAAGGAAATGCAACTCCATGTATTCCTTCACAGGCTCATAGGACCAGTGGCAAACTCCAGAAAATTGGCGACAGGCAGCCTCCTCTGCTAAACAGTTGTGGATGTGTGGTTGAATATCTATGGTAAGCACAGGTGGGTGGACAGCTGATGTAGGCTGATTGATCTCAGGCGGTGACTGCTCACTGACTGGCTCTGCGCAGTCTGTAAACTGCATCTTTGACTACGCCTCTGGTTCTTCTGGTGCCTCTTCTTGGCTCTCCCAAGGGTCAGAGTCATAATCATCATAGATAGGACCTGTGGGAAAGCTCTGCTTTTCAATTTGCTGCTCAGGGGGGCTGATTTCCTCACATTGTCCTTCATTTGTGAATAGAGGAGAAGGCTCTGTAGTCTTATCTTGGAAGTTCTGGGTGTCCAACTCAGAACCTGATTCATAGTTGTCATACACGGGCTGGCTGCTACCCAGGTCATCAATCTGTGATGTGGGGTTCTGTTGCTCCTCAACTGAATATTCGTTAAAGCTGGGGAGCACCAAACTTCTTCATCTTGCAAAAAAGGAACGATTTCCAGATCCTCCTTTTCAATCCCAAATGTAAATACATCATGGGAAATCTCGTGAAGAAAAAGAGAATAGTCCTCTTCCCCAACTACTACTTCATCGCTTTGATCTGAGACAGCAAGCTCATCGGGGGCAGATGCTAATGCGCTTACAAAATCTTCAATCATCTCCTTTAAAGAGCCAACTAGAACATCTGCCTTGGTGACTGGAAAATCCTCTCCATTGTCCTCATATTCCAACCTTGCATGTTGGGCAGTGAGAGATTTTGCCTGCTCTATCAGTTTACTCAGAGCATCTTCTTCCCCCAGTCTTTTATCCTTACAGCCTTCATCAGACCTAATCATATCTGGGAGGATTTATTCTTATGGACTCTCTCATGGGTCATATTCATAATGACCATAAACAGGACCCGTGGGAAATATTTTTTCATAATTTCCCTCAGTAGAGTTGCTAAGGGCCTATGCTTCAAAGGATGGGAAAACCTCAGTGCACTGTTTAGCTTCCCACCTATCAAGTCTGGCATTGATAGATTTTATCAGTTCCATAACTCCGCCCGAAGCATATTTTTCCTCCCTGGGATCTTCATAATCCTCCATTGTAGAGCTATCAAAATCCTCTTCTTCAAAGGGTGGAAATTCCTCTACACATCACTCAACTTCCCACCTGTCAAGTCTGGCATTGATAGATTTTATCAACTCCATAAATTCGCCCGAAGGAGATGAATGGGGAGGAGAAATGACTGATTCCTGATCCAGGTCATCAGGATCATCCTCGTAGCCTTCATAAAATATGGATCTATCTTGTATACATTTGTTGTAGTATCCCTCACAACAGTTATGAAAAATCAACTCAGAGGGATACAACTTCTGATAGTAAGTGGTGAAAGCTACATGGAATTCTACGAGTGAAGAAATGCTAGCAGGGGGTAAAGAATGATACCATTTATGAGCATCCCCTACTAACGAGAACATGAACATTTTCAATAATACATCGTCATGCTGTATCTCCCACTGATGCATGAGTTCATGAAACTCCCAGAGATGCTGAGCAGGGTTGTCCTCTTCACGCTCTCTAAATCTAGGCAAATAATCGCTCCATTCATCCGGAGAAGGGACATCATTAGGAAAACCAAGAATAGCATAAAAATTAAAAGGAGCAAACCTTCGAGCCAGGATTTCCTCCATATCGAACCAGTGGAGTCGCCAATTGATCCTCGAATCATGGAGTCACCAGGTCAAATATGCTCGGTCCTTGTTCACCATCAAAGGCTAGATCTTAACGTCATCATTACCCCAGGAAGCTTCTCAGACTGAGAAAGCGGTTGCTGAAACCTTCTCGAGAAAGCTCCTTAGGGTTAGCTTTCAGGTGTGCTAACAGTAGTCACAGCTGAAACAGTGATTGTGGAAACAATGGAGTCACCACAGTGGAGTTGCCAGGTGCACAGTAGCAATCTTTAAGGGCTTTGATGTCTGATGCACCTTTAGAATCAGAGGCTCAATGTCGTTTTTCCCAGGGAAAATATTCAACTTCATCCCCGGCAATGGCGTCAGAAATGTTGGCGACGAAAGTCACTCCCGTATTGCTATCAGGAGCAGAGCCCGACGCCCATCAATTTTATGTCACGGTTGTTCATATATGGGTGATTGAATGGCGGGAAACTCAAAACAATAGCATTCCAACTCTGAAACTAGGCCAGGTATGCATGAGCAAGTGAGGTCTTATGTAAACTTTAGACAGTGAGCTGTAGTAAAGGGTGAACAGGTGGAAGACTTATATAAGAGAAAAGAAGAGGTCTATTATTAACATCGGGTTTCTAATAGGCTGAGGAAGAAGATGTCCAAATGCAATATCATCTTACATTCAAACACAAGGCCAGAGAATGCAATAATGCAACAATAAATCATTTATCATAGCAGAACTGCAATAATTCGCACGAGTCGATCGTTCACGAACTCTCTTAGCATAAGATGAAAACTAGACGGAGTAAGAAGAATTGTCTGTCATAAAACAAGAAATCTCATATACAGATGCATAAACTGAAAGATAGGATAGCTGCCAAAACATTACAGTAGGGAGCTCTGCTCTACCATCGATGCCTACAAAAATGTCAAAAATGCCTACATATACTCCTCCAAATTTGCCCAATAGAGGCGTGCTCGGACCTCCAAGGCGTGGCATCCCTTCAKTCAAACTCGTACTGATATCTTTCGTCAGACRCCACCTTAACTYAGCATGACTCTGCATAGGGGACCTGCGCACAAGGGTACCACGGGTTGATTGCTCCAGGCCTCCCATACCTTCCATTTATGGMTTGAGCTGAGGTTTCATCTACCTGCTTGATTTTCATTAACT
Organism: Picea mariana; assembly: GCA_032191745.1. Lineage (NCBI taxonomy): Eukaryota > Viridiplantae > Streptophyta > Pinopsida > Pinales > Pinaceae > Picea > Picea mariana. The sequence continues at coordinate 19,195 of JASDQU010275765.1, forward strand.
GCTTCCTCAGGGAGTGGCTGAGATGATATGCTCAGGAGTTTCGGCACTTCGCGTCTCGTGGATGGGAAGGAGCTAGTCCTTACTCTTCAAAGTCGCGATGCGCGAAGAGGCGATAGGGCCTAATCGCGCATCACATGTCTGTGAGGGATAGACAGCTAAGATCACTTTCAGCGATACTGTGGGCCCGAGTCCTGAATGCTTTCAGTGCTTCGCATCTCGCAGCTGTGAGGAGGCTACTCCTGGTGCTTCGAAGTCACGAAGGGCGAGGAGGCGATGGAGCCTAATTGCGCACCACGTGTCCCTCTTTGATGGACGGCTGAAAATGCTTTGTGAAGTTGCGGGCCCTAGCTTCTATGCTTCCAGCACTATCAGGGTTCGGGGTTTTGTGATGTTGATCAACACGAAACTCTCACCCCATGAACCCTCGATCGCTGAAACGCCGACGTGACCAGATCTCGTGCCACGCGTCACTGGATCGGACGACCCTGATTTAGCCTTGAAATATAGGGGCTCTCTTTGGTGCTATATGTCGGGCAACTTAGTAACCCCGAGTTACCGATGACCATTGATCTGCTTGGCAGATTGGTCTCAGCTCTAGACATCAAAACCTTGCCTGCTCGCTTGACTCATAACCGGGAAGGAAATCCTTCCACTGCTACGCTTGGGTGCTTCTCGGTCATCCTACAGACCTAGGTGCATCTGCGCCTAATGACAAAAATAATCACTAACACAGGCGAACAAATTGAACCTAAAGGCTAGGGTGTCCGACTCAGCTCGTTGCCACCTCCATGGCCGAAAGTTGAAAAATTCGTCAAACACTACCTTACCTGCGAAGGCCGATACCAAGCAGTCTACCAGCATGATTTTGTCCTGTTGTCTCATTTACGGCATGCTAGATTGGTGAACACTCCTTATTATCTGCTCGGCTGTCTTAAAAATATGTCGCACTACTATAAAAAGGCTAAAGATCTCGCCCTTTCACTCACCCATCACTGTCTCGTTCAACTTCTTATCCAAAAGGGTTTTGCCCAACAAAACCCTCCACTAAACAACCCACCCATAGAACCCTAAGAAGCTGCTGAAATTTCTGAAAATCTTCAGGAACAGCAACCACAAAACCCTCCAGATTCTGCATAAATACCTAACAGTCCACCTATAGACCCAATCAATCCAATTAACCCCCTACCATACCAAGCCCACCCCACATTTTACCAGAATCATCTACTCCTGCCCTTCATATTCTTAGTGATGATTATGAACCAGACAATTCTCCCTATCCCATCATTGAGGAAAACCCCCACATAAACGAAATCAAATTCCTTTATTTCTGCCCTTTTTACAAAGAAAATGAACAAGGGCCTCAACAAGGGCAGCCACTACTGCGACTAACCTAAACCCCCAACCCATCCGACTAATACCCCGTACACCTCCAACCTCCCAAATGCTGGAATCTTTGTCTATTCCACCCATGGGCACTGAAACACAAGAACCAGAGGCCCAGTGAGTTGCGACATCATCTGTTTCAAATTTAGTAGCTAAAACACAAGAACTAGCTACTCATCAAGTAGCTGAAACACAAGAACCAGCTACCCATTTAGTAGTTGAAACACAAGAACCAACTACTCATCAAGTAGCTGAAACACAAGAACCAGCTACTCATTCAGTAGCTAAAACACAAGAACCAGCTATAGCTGTCACACAAGAACCAACTACTCATTCAGTAGCTGAAACACAAGAACCAGCTATAGCTGTCACACAAGAACCAGCTACAGCTGAAACACAAGAACCAGCTGTTGATATTGATACTGAGACACAGGAATCAAAAGCCCAAGGTGCTGCAACATTACTTTCTTTACATCAAGAAGCTGAAACACAAGAATCAGTTGTCGATCCTGTAGCTACTCCACAAGAACCAGCTAGTACGGCTGTGACTGCTATACAAGAACCAGTCACCCCTCAACCATAACCAACAATGGCCTCTGTCTTACAAGAAAATAAGTTCCTAAAGTCTAAACTAGAAGCCTACAAGCAAGAGCTAGCCGCAACAAAGAAAGCCTATGAGAAGGAACTTAATTTGTACACCCTAGCTCGCATAGTGACCATGTCAGAAGGAACTACAACAGAGAATCTGTGTAGAGAATATATGTGCAGTCAATGTGGGGACATCTACTATCAAGCAGGCTACAAAGTAACTCAAATTCCAATGCCAGGAGCTTCCCTTGTACCTTCAAATTTTGCAGTCAAAGAAGAACACCCTGCTGTTACACAAGAACAAACAAGACCTTCCAAGATTAAGACTAAACCCTGGCCTACAAAAAATGTCAAAACTGAAACCCCTGCTTTTGTTAATAAAGTTGTACAAACATTGCCTATTGATGAATTTGCCCCTCCCAGCCAGATCAATACCCACACCTTTGTGGAACAAGCCACTCAGACCCTACCTCAGCCTACTACTTGCAACACTGAAACACAAACTCAACCATGGGATGAGCAGGCAATAATAGAGAAATGGAAAAAAGAGTATGTTGTTACACAGGCCAAAATCTTGCAGGAACATAGACAAATCTGGATAAATCATATCTACTCAAATTGGGAAGCTTTGGAGAAAACATGCCAAGAATCTCATTCCCTTAAGAAACATAATAAGGAAATAAAAGGAAGATTGCTCCTGATATTTGACTTGGCACAAAAGTTATTGACTACAAGGAAACCATCATGCAATTACTCTCTGTTCCTCATGGAACGACTTACATGGTTTCAGATCAAATCAATCACAGAAGGCAGACCCCATGCAGTGTTAAATCCAACAGATTTTGTCAAAACCTTTGCAGAAGCCTCTGCTATGGATCAGCACCTCCTCTGTGAGGCATATTTTCATAATGAGGCCATCCCTGAGAACCGACAGCTTAACCTTAACCCTCTTGTCGGTGACATCTAGATTTGGGCACTCACCTCCTTCCTCAACAATCAAATTATATGGCAGGATGACTTCCTAGCTATCAAGCATAACGAGGATAACCGCCTTCTCTAGATAAGGCCAGAACCACAAAATGCATCCACCTTTGTTACAGAGTATTATCAGTTTTTAAAGAAACCAGGGATGACTCAACACATTCAACAATTACAGACATCAATGTTTCAGGAGTGTCAACATTTCATTAAATCCACAGAGATTGCTGCCCTACAGGAAAATAACATGTTTTGGCAACAATCTACTGGGAAAAGACAAGAACACAATCCATTCAGCCCCACTAATCTTGAGATAGCAATCTCCAGGGTACCTAGCTACATCAAGTGTGTTCAGCAATTTGTTGAAAGCTGGATAGGCTATCAGTTTCATTTCCCTATCCTGTGGATGCCAGCAGAGAAATATCAAATTCATTATAAGTTGCCCAAGAAGATAGAAACAATAGCTTGGAAAAGGTTACAACTCATTCAAGGATTCAGAGCTCCAACAGATATCACCATCCATAGCTACTGCTTGAGTAACTTGCACGCTCAGAGTCGGTATTCAGATTCTGATTCAGAGTGAAGTTGCCTGGGGACATGCAACATTTTAAGTTGGGGGGGATGTTAGGACCCTACAATGTACCTTTTTGCCCACACTTTTTTCCACCATTACACCCTTGTTTCACTCACATTTAAACTCACATTATCACTTTACCCTATCTTTCCAGAGGTATACAACATCTCTTCTCTTTACTATATGTTTAATCTGTTTTGCATATAATTTTACATTACTCTTGTACTTAACTATTGATCAGAAATGTATAAGTGTTGAAACAGTTCGAACTGTAGATTAGCATTGAGGCCTGTGGCTGAAATAGTCTGTGGACTACGATGCTGAAACAACAACTCACACAGAAGAAGTTGTTACACTCTCTGTGGTCTATGATGCTGAAACAACAACTGCTACACTCTCCGCAGTCAACGATGCTGAAACAACAACTCACACAGAAGAAGTTGTTACACAGTCTGTGGTCTACGATGTCGAACAGCAACTCACACAGAAGAAGCTGTCACACCCTTCGTGGTCTACGATGCTGAAATAACAACACAAAACTGTTATATTGACCACAACAGCCACACCTTGAGCTAGAATTAACCATCGTTGTTGCCTGAGACCAAGTTGCTGAAACAGTCAGAATGCAAATCCCGTGGTTGAAACAGCCCGCGATTTGCGATGCCGAAACAACATACAACAGTAGTAACATGAAGACAAATAAAGAATTTGTTACTCCAGCTGCAACAGCAACACTCCACTCAACACTTGTAATAGCATTTTGTTACAGGAGACTAGGAGACCTTATTCTAGTATAGAAATCGGATCTGACTAAGAATAGGATTTAGATAAATAAGAAATTATAGTGACCAACATCCGCCCCCTTAAAAACATCCTTGTCCTCAAGGCTTGAGATGTGGAAACTACTGCAAAATGGTAGCTGGTTCCCAAGTGGCATCTACTAGAGTTGTATCTTCCCACTAGACTAGCGCTTCCTTAATGGTTCTCTGACGCAGGTGATGCTCACACTGGTCCAAAACTACTTGTAGTTGTAGCCAAATGGATCCTTCTTCAGCTAACTTGGGAAGGTTGGTTTGAATTTGGCACCTAGTTCCAATCACCTTCTTTAAGCATGAAACATGAAAAATAGGATGTAACTTCGAATGTCTGGGCAGAGCTAACTGATAGGCAACTTGTCCCACATGCTTGAGAACTATATAAGGACCATAAAATTTGGGCGCTAGCTTCTGACAATGCTCAACTTTGAGGGAAGTTTGCTTGTATGGTTGGAGTCACAGAAACACCTAATCCCCTTCTGCAAATTGACCTTAATCTTCTTGTTGCTTCATGCGATTTTGTGCCATGACCAGGTTCTCTTTGAGAGTACAAAGAATATCCTCTCAAACTATAAGTGTTTGGTCAACCGGCTGGACCTTCGAGGCACCTAGTAAGTATGAGAGAACTAAAGGTGGCTTCTGTCCATATACTACTTCAAAAGGAGACATGCGTGTAGTTGTATGGTAGGAAGTGTTGTACCTCCATTTAGCTAGGGGTAACCATTGAGCCCACTAATTTTTCTTTTCAGAGGCAAAACACCTCAGATATGTTTCCAAATGTTTGTTGACAATTTCCGTTTGACCATCAGTCTGGGAATGATAAGTTGTGCTGAGATTCAATTGGGTGCCCTGTAGCTTGAATAGTTCTTGCCAAAAATTGCTTGTGAAAGTTGGGTCATGATAAAAAACAATAGAGTGTGGTATGCCATGAAGCTTGAAGACCTGGTCCATGAAAATTTGAGCCACCGTGGATGTAGTAAATGGGTGTTGAAGGGTGCATAAATGAGCATACTTGGAAAGGTGATTCACAACCACCATTATGACTAATTTATTTCCCAATTTGGGTAAGCCGGTAATAAATTCCATAGAGATATCTTTCCAAATAGCAGGTGGAATCGTAAGCGGTTGTAGTGTGCCTGGAGATTTGACTGTTTCTCCCTTGTTGCATTGACACACAACACATTCATCGACAAAATTATGGATGTCCTGTTTCATACCATCCCATAAAAAAGAACGTTTGACCCTGTCATAGGTTTTGGTGAACCCGGAGTGCCCCATTGTGGGTGTAGCATGAAGCTCAGAAAGTACCATGGATTTAAGCTTTGATTGTTTACTTAAATACAAATGACCTTTGTATCAAAGCTCATCCTGGAGCCAAGAGTACCCTGGGGGAGCTAGAGCATTTATCTACAATTACTGGATCAGATGCGAACTTTTGGGATCTTGTAGCCATTCCTAGAAAACAACTTGGAGCCAATCTGGTACAATGAAGGAAAGAGAAAAAAGGGATCCTTCTTCTTCATATTTTCAAGACAGTGCATCTTCCACCACATTGTCTTTACCTTTCTTGTAAATGATCTCATAATCATATCCAAAGAGCTTATTCACCCATTTTTTTTGCTCCGGGGAGGAAATGCATTGTTCCAGAAAGCACTTGAGGTTTTAATGGTTTGTCTTAATTTGGAAATGTTTCCCCAAGAGATAAGGGCACCACAGATCAACGACATTCATAATAGCCAACATTTCCTTTTCATAGATGGGTTTTCCCAGATTCCTTTCAGATTGTTGCTTGTTCGTGAAGGCCAAAGGTCGACCCTCTTGCA
>JASDQU010275767.1:3534-13573 GCA_032191745.1 Picea mariana
CATATTCAAGTGGTTATCGATATTATGTGAACTTCATTGATGATTATTCCAAGAGAATATGGATCTTCTTCATGAAGACCAAGGATGAGGTCTTCAAACGATTCAAGGAGTTCAACGCCCTGGTGCAGAATCAGACATGGAAGAAGAGCAAGGTATTGATGTCAAATAATAGGTGCGAGTTTACCTCCAACAAGTTCATGAATTTATGCAAGGAGGTAAGGATTAAGAGGGAGAAAACAATGCCTCTCAACCCTCAACATAATGGGGTTGTAGAGAGGAATAATCAGACCATATTTGAGATTTCCAGGGCGATATTGCATGATCAAGATCTACCTATAATGCTCTGGGCATAGGCATCCAACACGACATTCTATATTTAGAACATGAGTCCTCATAGTATCTTGGAGGACAAGACTCTCGAGGAGGAATTTACAGTAGTGACACTAGAGATAGGGCACCTGAGGATCTTTGGTTTTCCAGTTTACATCCATGTTTCTAAGGAGAAGAGGATGAAGTTAGAACCTTATGGGAGGAAGGGCATGTTTGTGGGATCTAGTGAAACCTCAAAATCCTACCAAATATCCATTCCATGACAATAACACATTGAGGCTAGTCGAGATGTCATATTTGAGGAGGATTTGGCTTTCAGGAGGTCTAGAGAGACCACAACAAATCTTGAGGAGAAGAAGGCTCCAAAGGTTGAGGAGAGTACAGGTCCATCCAGTACAGGGGATCAACTTTCATACCATTAGGAGGAGTCAGAGGAGTTAGTGGATCTAGTCGACCCTCCTAGTGATGAGGATAGGAGGACTATATGGATTTGAGATACTTTGAGAGGTGTAAAGAGACCTATGGAACCCAAGGGAACTTTTAGGGAAAGTAGGCCTTTGTAGAGGTTTTTGAGCTATGTGGAACTCATGAGTAACACCATTGATTCTAAGCCTTCTAGTTTTTAGGAAGAAGTTGGTCAACAAGTTTGGAAGGACACCATGATGGAGCAGTATTAGTCCATCACGAAGAATGATGTGTGGAACATAGTTTTGATACCAAAAGGGAATTTTGTGGTAACTTCCAAGTGGATCTATAAGATCATTCATGTTGTAGATGGTAGCATCAAGAAGTATAAGGCAAGGTTTGTGGAAAGAGGATTCTCCCAGAAAGAGGGAGTATATTACGAGGAGACTTTTGCTCCAGTGGTTGGGTATACCTCTATCAGGGTTGTTATTTCTCTTTCTTTGGTCATGGAGTGGACGATACATTAGACAGATCTGAAGAAAACATTCCTCAATGGTGTGATTCAGGAGGAGGTGTACATAGAGTAACCTCAATAATTTGAGGTTCATAGGAGGGAGTCTCATGTTTTCATGTTGAAGAAATCCTTATACGAACTCAAGTAGGAACCTAGGGCATGGTACTCAAGGATCGACGAGTATTTGTAGAGCATGGGCTTAACCAAAAGTGAAGCAGATACAAACCTATATCTCTTATAGGTTGGTAAGTATCCTCTTATATCGGTGTTGTATGTTGATGACATGTTCCTCACAAGAGCTGAGGAGATCATTGCTAGGTGAAAGAAGGATTTGTCCTTGGAATTCAACATGAAGTACATTGGTTTGATCGATTACTTCCTAGGATTAGAGATGTGGCAGCAGTCGGGTGAGATATTCCTTGAATAGGGGAAGTATACAATTGAGATGCTGAGGAAGTTTTCAATGATGGACTGTAAGTCCATGACTACAAGTATGAACGAAAATATAAAGAAGTCGAGGGCTTCAGATTCAGATTTTGTGGATCCCGCAATGTATAGGTAGTTGATTGGTTCGTTGATGTATCTGGTCAATACCAGGCCATATATTTTCTTTGTTGTCAACACCTTGAAATAGTTTATGGTTGAGTCAAGATAGGTGCATTGGGTAGCAACAAAGCACGTGCTCAGGTGCCTTCAAGGTATAGTTGGATTTGGTTTGAGATATGTCAGGGATGATGGAGTGAGGCTTCATGAGTATTCAGACTCATATTGGGAGGGCAGTGTGATTGATAGGAAGAGCACTTCGGGTGGTTCTTTTAGCCTAGGATCAACAATGGTTTCTTGGTTCAGTAGGAAACATAATTTTGTGGCACTCAGTTTAGCAGAGGCAGAGTATATGGCAGCTAGTTTGGAAATTTGTGAGGCTATTTGGCTTCGCAAGCTCCTTGCATGGTTATCTAGTCAGGATTTGGAGCCTATTGTGATTTACTATGAAAATCAAAATCAAAATTGTGTCAATCCCTCATAGAATCCAGTGTTTCATGATAGGTTGAAACACATTAAGATCAGATACCAATTCATCAGAGACAAGGTGCAAAAGGGAGTGGTTGCAAACATTCTCACCAAACCCCTAATGAAGGGGAAGTTTGTCTACTTCAGAGACAAGCTAGAAGTGGTTGAGAATACCACCCTTGCTAAGAGGGAGTGTTGATGTTTTGTAGCTTCAGGAGGTATTCCCACAAGTGGACTTGGTGTCGAGCATGTGGGAATCTTCATTGGCACCACATTGGGTAGTTCGTTTGGTGAAAACCCCCTTGGTTTGGATCTTGGGGATTCATGGTCTTGTCGATGGGCTTTGGGGGCTTGTGTTGGGGTTTCACACCCACATGTGTGAGTAAAGAATTCTAATTTAATGTTGAGTTTAGTGAATGGATCCTTAAAGTAAGTTAAGGACTTATATAAAAGGAGAGGCAATATGAGGATCATTGTGACATCTCATTGCGACATGATGGAGTTGGCATAAGTCAGTCTGTAGGTGTGCCAAGGATATTGGGAGGCAAATTTCAGCAAAGGAAAATTTTTCACTTTGGAAAATTTGGCCTAGGGATTTTTGGACCTTCTATTTTATGTTTTCTATCAAGGAAAAGCACCACACGTGTGAGGAAAGAAATTTTGCATGTGTTAAGGAGAAGGACAGTCTCAAGGAGAAATAAGGTCGCACATGTGGTATAGATTGTATAGACCACACGTGTAGGTCGTACAACCATAAAGTAGGTCTATATAGCCAAAGGAAGAAGGTTCCATGTGTGGATCGTACAGGCAGGTCACACATGTGAATTTTTTGGGAAAAATTGCAGGCCATATAGTGTGACATCAACAATTGTACAACTGATGTTAGCACGTCGTACAACAGGGTTTGCAACAGATTTGTAGGTTGGGTATTTTCTGGGATTTTTCTAAATTTGTGATTGTTGAAGAGGATTATCTTGTCCTCAGATTTGGTGGATTTATGGTTTACTGAGAGGGATGGTTTTTCCCTCATGTGTTAGTTGAAAATTTTACATAACATAATTTTTGTGTCTCATGTGTATGGATGATTTCTTTCTAATATTAGTATTTCCTTTGTTGTATTTTTCTGTCATAATTTCAGTGTAAAATTATTAAGTGATAATAGCCCTAGGGATTATTTTTTGAGTCACTTGGGAGTAATTTTCAGATCTGAAATTAGATGCATAAAATTTGACATCAACATATCCTTGAATTTTGGGTTTGGATTTATAAATATGATGGCTTAAGATGCTTTATCTATAATATTTTATAGGTTAACATCATTTCCAGATTACGAGAAAGTAAAACCTATTATAGTATGAAATAAAGCGTGTTAGTAGGTATAACTACCCATTAAAATGATGATAATCCATATATCATGAGCACTTTAGGGCTATTCAAGAAAGAAATGGTTCTAAACTCAGTATGTTGAAACAGAAATATCAAATGTAACAAAGAGAAATCCTAAAAGTAGAAGTTAATAGGAAACCTAGGGGGGATTTTCTTTACCTAAAATATTTCCCCAAAAATGCATTATAGAACAACACCAACCACCTATAAGCTTCCATAGAAGTACTTTCTAAACCAAGACACAGTTGGAATTTTGTTTTTTTTGAGTTATGAGCACAATTCATAAATAATGGATAAAATATACACTAAATGAATGTAGAATACAGTTCCAAAATCTATGTTGGACCAGTGTAGAAATTGGTACCAAATGCTACTTTGCAGTGAAGAAATAGGATCATAAAACTATGTTGAACCTAAAATTCTAGGGGTAGGTCCCAGTTTGTTGATTTGGCATTCAAAAACTTCTAGAGATGGTTTGAGAGATCTTGGTCACCATTTAAGTTTTTTCAGATGACTTGCAAGCCCATATGTTCACAGGGAAGAAGTGAGGAGACAATTTGGGGTTTCCCACTTCCTTGAAATGAATGCTATGGAATACATGAGCCACCATCCTTACACCTACCAAAAACATGGGGTTGTCAAGACAAGCCATAAGTAAGGAAGATAAAACACTAAAGGAAACACAAGTCAAACACCATATGGAACGATAATAAGAATTGAAAGGTGAACAACAAGTCAAAGGAAATGAAACCACAATGGAGCACTTGGTAAAAGGAAAACAAAGTTTTCAAACAAAGATAGGTCTTGGTCACCACTTAAACATTTTGAGAAAACTTGTAAGCTAAAACTGGCAAGCCCGCACATGCATAAGGAAGAAGTGAGGATAGCTTGAACAAATTTTGCGTCTAACACTTCCTTGAGATGAGTGGCATGGAATAAACAAGCTACCATCCTTACACCTACCAAAAAGATGTGGTTTCCAATCCTAGACATAAGGAAAGAATACTAAACACTAAATGAAACACAAGGTAAACACCATGCAAAACAAGAAGAGGAAGACAAGGAGAACAATGTAACAACCCAATTTGATTTTTATTGATCTTAGTTCGTTAAATTAAATTAAAATAATTATTAAAATAAATACATTTGAATATTTTTACAATTTTATTATTTAATGGTATGTGAGGGAATTAATGAGGGGATAAGGTAGTTGGAAATTGAATGAGCGAGGGGGATTCAAGAGAGGAGTATAAGGAAGAGGGGAGAGAACTTGGAAGGGGGTCTTTATTTTTTGGGAAATTCTGGAAGATGAAGAAGGGAAGGAGGAGGAGATTGGAAGGAAAAAATATTGTTTTGGAGGAATTTTACAGGGGCACTGTTGTTGCTGGGAATTTTGGGCTCGAGGGCCAGGAAACCACAAGGATTCTTGGAGCTATGGACTCGGAGAGGTTGTTCCTAGTTGGTTAGGAGGTAAATATTCATTTTTGGGTAGTTTGGGAAAGAACAAGAGAAAACAAGCAAGGGGCTAAATCAACCAGAACCTGCAGGTTGAGGTATGTATTTTACTAATTTATCTATTGTATTTATGTTGTCTATTTACCAGTTTATTCTTGGCATAAATAAAATACCGAACTAAATTGCAGTCATTACAGTAGGAGATAATTATTTTTTTTGAGGCCCTGAAAAAGAAGGCCTTACAAATGGTATTAGAGCCCAGTTTCAAAATTGAAACCCAAGGCCTACCCACCTTAAGACAAAAATTTAGACATGATGTCCTAATAATGAGTAGAAATAACCTTCAAAACCCTGAAATAACCCTTAAAACCCTGAAATTACCATTAAGAAACTTTGGAATAACTCTTATAGAGAATAACAAAAAAAAACAAAACCTATGAGAATTATGAATTGGGAGAAAGGTCGCAGGAAGCAGTCCTGCATTCTTGTTCCAGCCATTCATCTCTAGCTCTAATCACCTATTTTGCAATAATCCTTCAACTACAATGTGCAAAAAACTAATAGTAGTTAAAAAAAATAATCCTGAAGCAGATAATATACAAATCCTGGAACATGTATTTATACAAATCCTATATGGGAGTATAAATATATCTACACCATATTTTAAGAGCAGATATTTTCACAAAAATATATATATATACCAATATCAAAACAAATTGAAGGTTAATTAATTTTTTTTAATATTCTTTATAATTGATTATTTTACCTAGAACCATGAGGTTTTTGGCCATGGTCGCACGCCTACCAGGCCGACCATGGATAGGCCACTGCCGCACCAAAACATGTCAGAATGTGAATCAAACACACAACCCTCTCAGGGTTTGGATAAATCCACGTACCAGTAACTCGTCCAAAGATACCAATGTTTCCATACTTGGTATCTCTTTGCACCAACGCATCTGACGCTTCATACCACTCATCTATGTCCGAGATGAAATGTGCCCACTTCCTACCTGATAGTTGTTCTTAGAAAAAATCATGCTCTTACACCACCTCCCTGCTTGCCTCACACTATCCTTCCCTACTTGCCTCTTACACTGCCTCCATGCTTGCCTCACGCCCACATTGTCCATCCTAACAATATGGCCGAGCCTAAGTTTGGATACAGGATATCCCACTCATCAAGCATTCAACACAAGGTAGTGTGCACCACACAGTGCTAGGAGGAGATCCCACAATGTAAACCCAATGCTCAACACGTCTCATTGAATGGATCTTGAGTTGGATCTGATTTTCTTGTGATTTTTTCTTCCATCCTCCAATCACCGACCATAGTCATGCCAGGGGCGGCCATGGGTCGTGCCCCTCCCTTATGAGTAGGTAACCCTATGTTTGGAGACACTACTAAGCAGTCCATTCCAATGATTAGGTAATATGTCTCTAGAGCAGTGACGTACACCTTCAACCTAGTAGTACACACTCCTAGGTCTACTAGACAATTATTGACGCTAGGTCCTACCGCTTTCTTTTCCTTCGAATCCATCTTGACTTGTTTAAAGTCATCATTCTCGTAGGATTCCAACCAATACTTTTCTAATGCAAAGGGTGAAATGAAACTATCTATAGCACCAGAACCAAATACAATTTTAACATTGACAAGATTTAGCATACCTGACGACTCCACCATCGTGGATTGATGCTCTTCCTGGAGATTATTAACCTCTGCATAAATCTGGTGGCTACTACTCACTCTTCCCATCGGGGCCTTTCCTTCTCTTATAATCCCATTGAGATATGGTAGATTGTTTCACGAAAAGGTTTCTTTGTGTTGACAATGAAGGAAGGTCAGTAGAGATCCACGGTGTATGGAGGAAGGTGTCTCTACACTTTATCTCAACCATGAAGGTTAAACATTGCAAGAGGCAAGGTTGTCGATTATATGTAGTGGAAGCAATCAATGAAGGAAAGGACCCTCCATGGATCAATATCCATTATTGTTGGAGTTTGAGGATGATTTTCTGAAAGAGTTGCCAGGGTTACCTCTTGAGAGGAAGCTTGATTTTACCATTGATATAAAACCTAGTGTGGAGCCAATTTCGAAGACATCGTATAGGATGACGATGACAGAAATTTGTGAGTTGAAGATGCAGTTGAAGGAACTACTTGACTTAGGGCTAATAATTCCTAGTGTCCCACCTTGGGGTGCACCAGTAATTTTGGTCAACTAAAAGGATGGTTCCTTACGAATGTGTATAGATTATAGGGACTTGAACTGTGCTACAGTTAAAAATAGGTACCCAATGCCATAGATAAATGATATATTTGATCAAATGACATTCATAGGCATCTGGTCATGACATTCTATGTTCAGAACATGAGTCCACATAGGATCTTGGAGGAAAAGACTCCCGAGGATATTTGGTTTTCCAGTTTGCATCCATGTTTCTAAGGAGAAAAGATGAAGTTAGAACCTTATGGGAGGAAGGGCATGTTTGTGGGATCTAGTGAGACCTTAAAATCCTACCAAATATCCATTCCATGACAATGAAACATTGAGGCTAGTCAGGATGTCATATTTGAGGAGGATTTGGCTTTCAGGAGGTCTAGAGAGACCACAACATATCTTGAGAAGAAGAAGGCTCCAAAGGTTTGGGAGAGTACACGTCCATCCAGTACATGGGATCAACTTTCATACCATCAGGAGAAGTTAGTGGATCTAGTAGACCCTCCTAGTGATGAGGACAGGAGGCCTATATGGATTTGAGCCACTTTGAGAGGTGCAAAGAGACCTATGGAACCCAAGGGAAATTTCAGGGAAAGTAGGCCTTCGTAGAGGTTTTAGAGCTATGTGGCACTCATGAGTAACACCATTGATTCTGAGCCTTCTATTTTTCAGGAAGCAGTTGGTCAACAAGTTTGGAAGGATGCCATGATGGAGGAGTATTATTCCATCATGAATAATGATGTGTGGAACATAGTTTTGATACCAAAAGGGAATTTTTTGGTGACTTCCAAGTGGATCTATAAGATCATTCATGTTGCAGATGGTAGCATCGAGAAGTATAAGGCAAGGTTTGTGGAAAGAGGATTCTCCCAGAAAGAGGGAGTAAATTACGAGGATACTTTTTCCCCAGTGGTCGGGTATACTTCTATCAGGGTTGTTATTTCTCTTTCTTTGGTCATGGAGTGGAGGATACATCAGACAGATCTGAAGAAAACATTCCTCAATGGTGTGATTCAGGAGGAGGTGTACATAGAGTAACCTCAATAATATGAGGTGCATGGGAGGGAGTCTCATGTTTGCGTGTTGAAGAAATCCTTGTAGGAACTCAAGTAGGAACCTAGGGCATGGTACTAAAGGATCGATGAGCATTTGTAGAGAATGGGCTTCACCAAACATGAAGCAAATCCAAACCTATATATTTTATAGGTTGGTAAGTATCCTCTTATATCGGTGTTGTATGTTGATGACATGTTCCTCACAAGAGCTGAGGAGCTCATTGCTAGGTGCAAGAAGGATTTGGCCTTGGAATTCTACATGAATTACATTGGTTCGATCGATTACTTCCTAGTATTAGAGGTGTGGCAATATTCAGGTGAGATCTTTTGTGAATAGGGGAAGTATACAATTGAGATGTTGAGGAGGTTCGGAATGATGGACTGTAAGTCCATGACTACAACTATGACCAAAAATATAAAGAAGTCAGGGGCTTCAGATTCAGACTTGGTGGATCCCACAATGTACAGGCAGTTGATCAGTTCGTTGATGTATCTGGTCAATACCAGGCCAAATATTTTCTTTGTTGTCAACACCTTGATACAGTTTATGGTTGAGTCAATATAGGTGCATTAGGTACCTTTAGGGTATAGTTGGATTTGGTTTGAGATATGTCAGGGATGATGGAGTGAGGCTGCATGAGTATTCATACTCATATTGGGAGGGAAGTGTGATTGATAGGAAGAGCACTTCAGGTGGTTTTTTTAGACTAGGATCAACAATGGTTTCTTGGTTCAGTAGGAAACATACTTTTGTGACACTCAGTTTAGCAGAGGCAGAGTATATGGCACCTAGTTTGGAAAGTTGTGAGGCTATTTGGCTTCACAATATCCTTGCAGGGTTATCTAGTTAGGAGTTGGAKCTTATTGGGATTTACTATGGAAATCAAAATCAAAATTGTGCCAATCTTTYATAGAATCCAGTGTTTCATGATAGGTTGAAACACATTGAGATCAAATACCAATTCATCAGAGACAAGGTGCAGAAGGGAGTGGTGAAGCTTCARTACATTTCCACAGATGAGTATATTGCAAACATTCTCACCAAACCCCTAATGAAGGGGAAGTTTTTCTTCTTTAGAGATAAGCTAGGAGTGGTTGAGAATACCACCCTCGCTAAGAGGGAGTGTTGATGTTTTGTATCTTCACGAGGTCTTTCCACAAGTGGCCTTGGTGTCGGGCATGTGGGAATCTTCATTGGCACCACATTGGTTAGTTCGTTTGGTGAAAAACCCCTTGGTTTGGAGCTTGGGGCTTCATGGTCTTGTCAATGGGCTTTGGGGGCTTGTGTTGGGGTTTCACACCGACATGTGTGAGTAAGGAATTCTAATTTAATGTTGAGTTTAGTGAATGGATTCTTAAAGTAAGTTAAGGACTTATATAAAAGGAGAGGCAATATGAGGATCATTGTGACATCTCATTGCGACATGATGGAGTTGTCATAAGTCAGTCTGCAAGTGTGCCAAGGAGATTGGGAGGCAAATTTCAGCAAAGGAAAATTTTTCACTTTGGAAAATTTGGCCTAGGGATTTTTGGACCTTCTATTTTATGTTTTTTGTCAAGGAAAAGCACCACACATGTGAGGAAAGGAATTATGCATGTGTTAAGGAGAAGGATAGTCTCAGAGAGAAAGAAGGTCTCACATGTGGTATAGATTGTACA
>JASDQU010275770.1:0-14935 GCA_032191745.1 Picea mariana
GTATTTGGTGATTAGGTACAACATTAGCGTGTTCCCTACAGAAATGAAGGAATTGCATAGCCATTGAAAGTGACCCAAGGCAGTGCAATTTTATTACTCCAACTCTTCCAGATGAAATGCAAGACGTTTGCTTGAGGAAAGGAGATTTTAGTGAATCAAAGGTGGCAAAATTGTCAAAGAAACCTCAACTACCATTAGGAGGAATGATTGGAAAGGATTACTTTGGAGAACTTGCGAATATCAAAGAGCCAATGGAAGAATAAAATGACACAATGGAAACACAAAATGACGCCGAAGAAGATGATGATGTGTCTATTGAGAATGATGAATTTGGGATATATGATATTGTTCATTAATTTTAAGATGCATTTGAAGACGATGCTCAATTTTGAAATTTTTTTATGAACTATAACTGTAATGTTTTGACTTTCAGATTTTAAAATAAGAATAAAGATGTATCTATTGTTGTTTTGCGATGAATCTTTTTATTATTATTTTTTTTCATTTTATTTGTATGTGAATCACTATACATTTGAAAATTTTATTAAATGTTGTCATTTTTTACTTCAAATGTATAAAAATGTGAAAGAAAATGATATTTTTTTATAAAATTTTGACTTTTTTGGTTCAATTATGTCCATAAAAATATTTTATTTGACATATTATTTTAAGGAATATGTACCAAAATGTATAGTTTTTTTTATTATATATGGCTATAAAATGTGTATTTTTTTGCTAAATATTAAAAAATAGTGTTATTTGTCTACAATTTTTTTCAATGTATTGAAGTAAAGGTAAACGATGTGTTAAAAATGATGTTTTTCACTATATTTAAAAAGTATGGAACAATAAATTAATTAAAGAGAGAAAATTGTATGAAAAATCGTAACTTCAAAAAAGTAAATGATAAAAAATATTTTTAAGATTGAAAGAAGCATGAAAAATGACTAAAAACACTGTTGAATATATAAAAAAAAAAATAGAAAAAAAATTGAAAATAGATGAAAAATAAGCACTTAAAAAAATAATTTGGAAACATTGTGGATCGAAAAATTTAAAATATCGAAAAACCACCTAAAAATGGAGGGGGGGTGCTACCGGTAGCACCATTTTTAAAAACAGGGTAAACAATTGGACCCCCCAAAAAACGAGAACTTTGTAGAGTTCTCATTAAGTTGGTAACTATGTTACATGCACAATCAAAATCCCAAAAGTTCTCAAAAATATGTGGGTATCCTGCACGCATAGCATCCTCATGCTCCCAAGTTGCATCATCAGGGTCATACCAGGTCCATTGGGCCTTTATGAGCCCTATGACTCAATTTCAAAGATGCTTGATTTTTCGATCCAATATGCACACTGAATGCACTTGAAAACCACCTTCTTGTTGCACCTTAATCACATTCCAATCAATGACATTATTAGTATCAGGCACATACATTTTAAGTAATGATACACGAAATACATTATGAATATGCATTGATGTAGGTAAGGCAAGCATATACACTGTAGGCCCAATGCTTTCTAGGATTTCAAATGGCCCACAAGAATGAGTTGCTAGCTTTGAGCAATTTCTCAATCTCAGGGAACTTCTATTGGCCTTTACTTTCATAAACACATGATCACCCACATTAAATTCCCTGTGAGTTCTGCCCTTATCAACATAGTTTTTCTTCCTGTCCTGCACAACCTTTAAATTCTATTTTATTTTTATCATCTGCTCTTCCATTTCCCTAAGTAGTGCTGGCCCAACTACTGCGCGGTCTACTGTGTTGTCTTAGCTGACTGGTGTGTTGCATTTTTTTTCCATAGACTGCCTCCAATGGGTTCATCTTCAAGGATGTTTGGTACCCATTGTTGTAAGCAAACTCTACCAAGTGTATATAATCCCCCCACTTGGATGGTTTATCCATTACTTACATCCTTAGCATATCTTTTATTCTCTGATTCACTTTTTCTGTCTTCCCATCTGACTCAGTATGATAAGTTGTGCTAAATTGCATATTTGTTCCAAATCCCTTCCAAAAATTTGAAGTAAATTTTGGATCTCTGTCAGACACAATTGTCTTGGGAATTCCATGCAATCGAGCTATTTCTTTCAAATAAACATCATCTATGCTAGCTTCCTTGTGAGTAAGCTTTATTGAAATAAAATGGACATTTTTGCTAAGCTTGTCCACTGCCACCATGATAGAATCATGTTGCTTGTTGGTTTTGGGTAGCTTAATAATAAAATCCATTGTTACCACTTCCCACTTCCACTCAGGAATGAGCAATGGCTGTAGCAAGCCAGTTGGGTGTCTATGCTCATCCTTGACCTTTTGACATGCCAAACATCTGGCAATGAAATCATCGACCTCTTCTTCATACACAACCAATAATATTGGTTCTTGACAGCTGCAATAATTTTCTAGTAACTTGGGTGTCCAACATAAGGCACATTATGCATTGGGCACATAAATTATGCCCCTGTATCTAAGAATCTCATCATTTTCCAGCTTATAGTCTTCAACTTTCTGTTGTAAATTAGCCTTCTGAAGTTTTTCCTTTAACTCTATGTGTTTCTTATTTGATTTTGCAACCTCTAGAGTTATATCTTTCAATTATGATTTGTACATGATAATGGATGTAGCATGTCTTTCATGCACCCTCTTGCTAAGTGCATCAACCACTTTTTTCTCTTTACCCTTGATATGATTTATGTCAAAGTCATACTCACCGATGAAATCTAACGATCTACTTTGCCTAGCATTTAGAGTTGGTTGATCCATTTAAAAATTTCATTGTATGCACCGATGCATGTCATGGGGGACTTGGTGGAGTCCTTAGTCAGAATGGATATGTGGTGTGCTATGAATCAAGGAAGTTGAAAGATCATGAAAGACACTATGCAAATTTGGAGTTGGCAGTCATAGTGCATGCCTTAAAAATGTAAAGGCACTACCTCATGGGGAAAAGATTTGAGTTGAGGACAGACCATAGTGGTCTGAAATACCCCCACCTCCATCCCCTCATATGGAATAATAGAGAAAACATAATGGGTGGGGGCAGGTGTTACCCATGATTTTGGTCGTCATGATGATGTATTGATGATGGTGTACTCAGGCTCTTCATAAGAACTTTTTCCTGAGAAAAGTTACTTTTATCTCTTCCCAGAAAACTCATTTTTGAAGAAGGTTTGCAGACTGCTAATATAGTTGGGTGCGAGAATGCCCGATTCTCGCAGGCTGCTTTAAGCTAGGGTGCGAACTTCTCGCACTGTGTTGAATATACAGGGTGCGAACTCTTCCTAAAGCATAGAAAAAGATGAATTCTCGATGTTTCTAGAAGGATGGGTTGGCATTTGAATGGTTATCCTTGTACTGGATTCCCTGATATTTTGGGATCATTCTTATCCAAGTAACTATCTCATTCTCTCCTATATATTGAGGGAATTCTCATGGAAAAGGTTAAGCAATATTCATTGGAGAATTGGTAAAATAATTGTGTGAAGTAATTAGCTTGAACAACAGCTTGGAGACTCTAGCAAGTCTATCAAAAGGATTTAATCTTCTTCATGCAAGGATTGAGTAAGTGTGTGTGTTGGAGCCAAGAGCCATCGAAAGGAAGCTTGTGACATCAAGGCTATCAGGTTGTAATCTTTACTTTCAATTAATATGATACAGTGGCATGTTCCTTTCCCATAAAGCTACTCTCACTTTCTTGTGTAATTCCTTGATCATACACATAAGTTGACTGTTGAATATATTGTGTTATCTTCACTTTGGTTGGTTTGTGTTGTCTTGGTCTTGACCTCACGAGAGCACTGGAGCGAAGCGGGAGCAACAGAGACCCTAGGAAGCGATATAAAGGTATGTTACTTGTTCCTTCCTACTAGTTAATTCAATGGTCAAAACTTAGGGAAAGAGTCATGTCCTGTCCTATTTTGTTCTAGATCCAGGTGGATCTAGGGAGATCTGTTAGTGTCCGCACCTACCAATTAGTCCGATAACAAAATTGACGACTCCACTGGGGATCATCCCATTTTCTTTGTGGCTTTTGGTGTTTTTCAGTGGACATTTTCTCTTGTTTTACTTTTCTCCTTTCCTATCAATCTCTGAGTCTTCAGGATATCCTCATAGACCCTCTGGGTCCAGAGGCCTTTTCAAATTTTGTTTCATTTTCCAAAAAATTGACTAGTTTCAGAGGTTCTCGCACTGCACTTCACTGTAGCCTGTGAGAATCTATTGAGTTCGCATCTTGCTTTAGGTTCAGTGCGAGGTTCTCGCGCTCTACTCAAGGGCCACCTGCGAGAATCACTAATTCTCGCACTGTGTAACACTCTCCACCTGCAAACTCATTTTTTTCAAAATTTTGGATTTGAGTTTTGGCATCTTCAATTGCCCAAATCAGTCTAGGTGCCTCATAAGAGTTTCTTGGACCATTCATTGATGTTCTTCTTGTCTTTGTTTTTGTGCATGACAGTCTTAGGATTTCAAAGGCTCTTCTTGTCATTTTTGGCTTGACTTTCATTTCTTGACTTTTCTTGGCATAACCATACTCTCTGATTTCGGAATCTGAGTGTGTTTGATTAGTTAAGAACCAGTGATCGGTTGAAAGTTGAGTTTCTTGTTCTTTATCATTTGCTTATTGTTTGAAAGATCATTTTTTATGCACTTGAAAGACTATATTGGTTTGCTTTTTATTTTTGTTTTCATTGAAAGAGTGGATTGGGTTTTTATCATTGCTTGTTCATTGGTTATTGATTTTCTGTACTCTCACTATCATGGTGTGGGTCCTTTTTGAAAAGTGAACAAAAAGTTTTTCTTTCAAAAAATCATTTTCGTTTTCGAAAACATTGAAAATTAAATTGTTGAAATTATTGAAAAAGAAGCAATCAAGAATTGTTATTTGATACGTGATTTGTTGCATTTGCATTTTAAAATAAATTTTGCATTGTAGTTCAAGGTTGATCTGGAAAACTTTCTCTTTCCCTCCCATACATAGGATTCATTGAACGAAAAGTGAAATATTTCATTCTCATCCATGGATTGTTGGGTCAGAGTCATACAACATAAGTTCCATCTCTATTTCCTTTGAGTAAACAACAACTCTTAATAACATTGCGTAATCATAAAATTTAACTAGTAACTTTTTTCTAGGGCTCTATTACACCACCATTTAGCTAGGCCAGCGCTTTGGAGTAGGAAGAGAGATACACTCTCCAAAAGCACAAAACACACAATAACATCTTGTGTTAGGGAGTGTTAAATTCCATTTGCAACATCCTGTCCTGGGAAGCCCTTGTCACACAAGGGTCAAGCACGAGGTCGCATTGATATTGACAAAGTTACTCACCCTGCTTTGTTGGTATCAGTGTAGAGATTACACGTATTACAGGGATCACACAGAGGTATACCCACAATGATGAGTGGAAGCCTTTTGAGTTGATTTCAGGCTAGATACCCTGCCCTTGCGTGTGGATCGGACTGTCGACTATTCCCCTGGGCTTTATTGTTGTTGGTGGTAACCTTTGTGGCCTATCTTTCTAGGTTCTTACACGAGGTGACTGTGAAGGGGAAAGTCTTCATGATACTTGGAATTGACGTTGACCAAACTCACTCGGGCTCCTTGGAGGGTATACCCACGATTATGTGTGGGAGCTTGTACCAGGGTGTAAGTCCGTTAAGCAGGTCGTCAGCGTAACTTTTCCACCCTAGCCCAGCCCCTTCTCGTCTTGTTGTTGCGATGTTGGATTTCATCACCAACTAGTGGCTTCGAAATTAGAAGGTCTTGTTTGCTTGGCGTTGCTTCCTAGATTTTGTTTACTAGCATGTGTTGTTTGTTTCTCGAAGTTGACCATAGGATTTTATTCGCGAAGTTTGTCACTCATTTGCAATAGCTCCTCCATGTCATTCACATAGAATGCATGGTTTATCTCCAGAGCATCTGAAAGGTTCTCAACCCTTGCCTACAAGTACACTTGAGGGCTCTCCTAGGCAAAGTGAAGTCACAGTCGTCACCACACCACAAGTGGAACGAACTGACTCTCTAGAAAATTTTCGAATTACAAATACTCGAGAGGACTTTCGAATTCACCCTGATTCTGAGAGACATTTTATGCGAGCAAACTCTTTCGGAGACTTAATTGTTGTGTATTCCAGATCTCCGACTGGACCTGGGGACCAAGATCCTTTTTGGTCTACGGGCGTTTTTCGACGGGACCTTTTTGGTCCAGGTTCACCTGTGATTTCTGAAATCAACGCACCTGTGATTTTTGAAATCTCTAGTACAGAGACAGTACCGGTGACTACTGCTTATCGCTTTACCATCCTTGCCGAAATGGCCCATCTCACGGCTACTTCGAGTGTTCCTACCAGGTTTACTGTGGTTAGTCTTGCTCCCATCAATACACCGCGAACGCCCAATGTCGCTCCGACACTACCACCTAGATATCGTGTGTTGAATGCTTCCATTCCTACTCCTGCGCAAACTCCATCTGGCTCTCCTAGTGGTCCTTCTTCTTCTAGGCACTTTCTTCCCAGTTTCATGCCAACACTCCCTCAATTTCCTTTTGGATGACCTTCTTTGTATTCTATTGGCAATCCTAATCCTAGTGGCACTATTCCGTCATTCACTCCAAATTACCAGTTTCCGGTTAGTGGACAATTTCACCAAGGTGGTATGACACAACCCCCTCTCAGTGGGCAAATCCAAATTAGAACATTGCCCCCAATTGGAACACCACCTTCGATGGGAGGACCAACCCCACCTTATGGGAAAAACATCCCTCCGTCCTTGGCCCAGTATTGGAATCAGTTGATACAAAATCCTCCTCAATCAACTGGGGGGCAGCAGTTTCCAGCTGCGTCCGTAACACCCCCTAGTATGGGCCAACCATATCCAAGTTTGTTCAATCCCATTTAGGGGGTGAATGCTCAAACGCAAGCCCTTGTTCCAGGGTATACTCCTATGAGCTACTATCCTCTCCAACCACAATCGAATATGCCTGGGTCTTCACATTATATGCAGACTTCTTATGGTCCTACTGGTTTGTCGACAGGGCTTCCTCCCCAAAGCCACCAATACTCGCAGGTGAATCGATAGTTACCCTTTCTCGCCACTTTGGATCTTCCAGATTTTAAATGATCCTATTCATCACTCTCCCCAATGGCCTATTATACCAGCCAAGCTTCCATCGGACATTCCTAAATTTGACGGCAAAGCGGGAGAGGACCCAAACAATCACGTTATGACTTTTCACCTATGGTGCTCATCCAACTCGTTGATGGATGACTCTATTCGTTTACGTATTTTTCAACGAACCCTCACAGGTTCTACTGCGAAGTGGTATATCGAATTTCCACGAGGTTTCTTCTCTAACTTCTACACCCTAGCTATGGATTTCCTTACGCATTACCAGTTACCAATCCGTTATGATACGGGTACCGAGATTTTGACTTCCTTCAAACAAAACAAAGGCACTCATATATCTGATCACATCCATGAGTGGCGACGGAGACGATGTCTCATTAAACTTGAGCTCCCCGATCAGTTGTTGGCTGAGTGGTTCACAAAATCATTTTTGAATGACATCGGTAAGAACATTGCCATGGGCGGCATAGTCACGGAAGAGCAGGCTATAAGTCGTGCTCAATATCTTGACCTCGTTTACTCACAAACGGGAACCCTTTACGATTTACTACCTGACTTACCTCGTCCTAATACTTCCAGCACTTCAAATACTCCAACTGCCTCGCATGCAGCTGAAGGTGTGATTGGCTCTTTCCAATCCCAACCACATTCCGCTTCAAGCACAAACCCCAAATCTGCTTCTTCTAATGTTCAAAATGCTCTGTCTCCTGCCCCTCCCACCGGCAAGACTTCTGAGGTAAATGCGGTCCAATTTACCCCAGCCGGTAAAAACAAATCTAAAAAGGGGAGAGGTAAGAATAAGGAGGGAAAAAATAATTCTCAAGCAGAGAAAACCAAAACTACCCCTGTTGACGATCGGGATAAGCGCAAACCACGATACCCTTGTCTTATCTGTGGTGATGATCACTACACGAAGGATTGTCCACGATGTGCTGAGGTCACTAAGTTTCTTCAAGGAGCTCCAAAACCACCTACACCGACTGTCTTGTCCCAACCCTTCCCGTCTCAACAACAGGCTCAGTTGTTCATCCATGACCAACCCTCATATTCTACTACATCATATGTTTTGATGTGTACTGGTGATTCTAAGTAGAGTAACGTTACACTCACTACTCGGGCCAAAGATTATTCTCTCTCTAAGGAGAAGGTTGATGATCTACCGCCTTCTTCAGCACAACCCTCTCCCGCGACTCCACCTACTAACGGTCCTCTTCATCTCGAACGACCGAGCCTCGACACAGTTCTGTGACCCCCCCCAAAGGGCGTCGTTCGAAAATCAGCTTTCAATCCTCATGCTCGTGCGGCCCAGAATTACAACATTGTTGAAGATTTGGCCCAAGCACCTTCTACGATGTCAGCCCTTGAAGTCCTTCAAACTTGTCCTGCACAACAGAAGGCACTGTTCAAAGCTATCGGTGGAATTGACCCAACGGATATGAATTTAATAATCTTTGATTTGGAAGATCACATTCCAAGGTTACCCCCTCAACTTGTGTTCCAGATCCAAGTGATTGTCTCTGACAAAAACATTTGCCGAACCGTTATTGACGAGGGTGCCTCGACGTGTGTCATGTCTCTTGCTTGCTGGAAAGCCATTGGCTCTCCTTCTTTGAATGAATCCCAGAACACTCTTAAAGCCTTCAATGGCTCTGGTTTTAAGCCCTACGGTGTTCTTCCTTCGTTTCCCATCACGTTAGAAGGAAAGATGGTCCAAGTCGAAGTGGAAGTCTTTGACGCTCCCCTTGATTATAATATTTTGCTTGGCCGCAGCTGGATCGATTCCATGCGTGCATTTGTGTCGACACTTTTCCGTGTAGTACGTTTCTCTCATCAAGGAAAGGTTGTTATCGTTGACCAACTAGCCTTCTTCAATTCTGATACCCGTACTGGCAACGTATCGTTTATCGCTAAAACCCCACCGGGTTATGAGAACGTCGGTGTAGGCCTTCTCAAAGATTCTTCGTTAATGGGTACTTTCCCCATTCCTCCGCCCGATGTTCCACGCTCATCTGTTGCTTCTATTAACATGATTTCCACTTCACCTCATGAACTTCCTGCATCTCACGACCCCTGGATAGTACCTGACCCTGGAGATCATCTTCGTTTTGGTGAGGAAATGCCGTTAAGTCCGGTCGAATCCACCTACCAGGCCATTCAATCGACAACACCTTCTACCCCCTCTCTTGATGAGTTGTTTC
Source organism: Picea mariana (assembly GCA_032191745.1). Classification (NCBI taxonomy): domain Eukaryota; kingdom Viridiplantae; phylum Streptophyta; class Pinopsida; order Pinales; family Pinaceae; genus Picea; species Picea mariana. The sequence goes on from JASDQU010275770.1 coordinate 9,333, forward strand.
CCGATCCTTTTCGTGTTATTTTTCCCACTGACGAGATGATCATGTCCATCATGGAGGACACCCCTTGGGACAATGGATATCATCGTTCCATCCTCTTTCTGGAGCAACATACTCTTGAGAACTACCAACAGATTTTGACCCCGTCGACTGTTGTGGTCCTCTCGACTATTCCCGAGTCTGCACATGAGGTGTTTTCTGAAGGGAACTTAAGTAATATCTCACCCACTATTCCCCTTGACATATCTGTTAAACCTGGACTCATCGAAAATGTCCATATTGGAGCTTCGTGTTCCTCTAACGAAATAATCACCTATACGTCCATTTTCAAAGAATTTCGTGATATCTTCGCCTGGAGTTACGAAGAAATGCCAGGTATCGACCCTGAGATTGTGATACATGAGATAAAGACATACCCCGACGCTAAACCCGTCCGACAACGTCTTCGTCCAATTCACCCACGTAAAGCGGCTGCTATAAAGCCCGAAGTCGAGAAACTTTTGAAAACCGGCTTTATTTATCCGGTGGCTCTCACAGACTGGGTTTCCAATCTTGTCTCGATTGACAAGAAACAAGGTACGATTCGTGTATGCGTTGATTATAGGGATATCAACAAAGATTTTCCAAAAGACAACTTTCCTACCCCTTTCGTTGATCAGATTGTCGATGATTGCGCCGGAAGTGAAATCTTCTCTCTCATGGATGGTTTCTCCGGCTATAATCAAATCAACATTGTTCCTGAGGATCAACATAAGACTGCTTTTATTTGTCCTTGGGGTACTTTTGCCTATCGAAAACTTCCTTTCGGTCTCAAGAACGCTGACGCAACTTTTCAACGCGCTATGTCTTATGCTTTCCATGATATCAAGCACATTGTTCAACCCTATTTGGACGATTTACCCGCTCATTCAATGTGTAGAGTCGATCACCCAACCCACCTCTGAGCCATTTTCGTTCGCTATCGGTTCTACCGTATACGTTTGAGTCCTCATAAGTGTGTTTTTTGTGTGGAATCTGTCTGTCTTCTAGGTTTTGTCGTTTCGCGTCAAGGGATCCAGGTGGATCCTTTAAAGGTTGAGGAAATCCTTAATCTCCCTCCTCCTTCTACATTGTTCCAGTTGCAAAGTTTGCAAGGGAAAGCAAACTTTCTTCATCTTTTTATCCCAAATTACGTCGAGATAACTCGTGGATTTACGTGGCTATTAAAAAAGGATTCAGAGTTCGTCTGGGATACCATTGCCAACAATGCTTTTGAAGCTTTGAAGTTGTCCCTAACGCGAGCTCCGCTTCTCTTTCCCCCCGATTACAGTCGTGATTATTTCCTTTACCTTGCTGCCTCGAATTACACCATTAGCATGGTTCTCGTCCAAGAGGATGATGCTCACGATGAACATGTTATTTACTACTTGATTTGAAGTCTCACGCTGACTGAAATCAAGTATCAACATGTCGAGAAACTGACCTTGGCTACCGTCCAAGCCGTCCAACGCTTCCAACACTATATCCTCTCACGCAAGACTACAGTGATTTCTCATTGCAACCCTATGAAACACATTCTGACACGTCAATTGCTTAGGTGCAAGTACTCTAAATGGATTGTGACACTCCAGGAGTTTGACTTGGAATTCAAACGCGCCAAGTCCAAAAAGTCCTTAGTTTTTGCTGAGTTGATATGCGATTTTCCCCATTCTGCAACGGAAAATGTAGCAACTGATTTGTTACCTGATGAATCTCTTTTCCTTATTAGTACTGGTGATATTTGGTATGGGGATATCATTATATATCTCCAAACCCAAACTTTCCGGCCAACTTTGTATAGTACTGACTGACGTCGCATACGCTATCAAGCTCGTCAATACATTATCCTCGGGGATACTCTTTATCGTCGGGGGATTGACTCTATTTTTCGACGTTGTCTAACGTTCAACGAAGCCAAGAAAGCTCTGAATGACTACCATTCTGGAGCCTATGGTGGTCATATGTCTGGGTATGCTACTACCCAGAAGATCTTACGAGCAGGGTATTTTTGGCCTTCTTTATTTAACGACTGCATCAGCGCTGTTCAAAAATGCCATGCCTGCCAGACCTATAATAACAAGATATGGTCACATCCTGCTCCTCTTCACCCTCTAGTCTCAGTTGGTCCCTTTGCGAAATGGGACATCAATTTCATGACATGTCACCCTCACTCGGCCGGGGGGCATAGTTACATTATTGTAGCCATCGATTACTTTACGAAATGGGTCGAGGCGATGCCGACATTTGACAACACTGAAAAGACCGCAACATTGTTCATTTTTAATCACGTCATATCTCATTTTGGTGTTCCCCAAGCTATCGTCACTAATCATGGTAGCCATTTTAGGAATTTTATGATGTCCAAACTTACTGAAAAGTTGGGTCTTCGTCATGATAACTCAACGCCCTATTACCCACAAGCCAATGGCCAAGTCGAAGCGATTAACAAAGTTCTCATAACTATGCTCCGACGAATGATAGGGATTCATAAAACAAGTTGGCACACAATGTTATTTTCGGCATTGTGGGCATACTGGACATCCGTCAAGTCTGCTACTAGGTTTACACCTTTCCGGTTAGTCTATGGTGTGGAAGCCATTCTCCCTATTGAATGCGAGATACACTCTTTAAAACTAGATATTGAACTCCTACCCAATACTTCTGTTGAGGAAGAACGTCTATTGTATCTTATGCGATTAGAAGAAACTCGACGCGATGCCACCCTAGTCATAGAAGCTCAGAAAAAGCGTGTCAAGGCCCAATACGACAAGCATGTCAAGCCTTGCGTTTTCTCCGAATGTGATCTTGTTCTTCTCTATGAACAAGATCGAGATATGTTAGGAGCTGGAAAATTCGAAGCCATGTGGCGAGGTCCTTATATCGTTCGATGAGTTTTGGAAAAAGGAGCTTATGAGTTGGTAGATTATGATGGTATCCCTTTGAGTGAACCCAGGAATGGGTTGTACTTGAATAAGTACTATGCATAAAATCATATGTGCACAAGTACTTGTATTTTTATTGTATCATACTTCTTGTGTGTTACTATAGCTTGCTTTTATCGTTATCTGGTCTCTGCCCTTATGTGACGTCATGTTTGATTTCCAGATGTCGGAGTCTTCGCTACCCTATATTGGCTTCGCTGATGGAGCTAGTCGTAGTACTCAGAACCTTGCTTCCGCTGCATGGGAAATTTATGCCCCTACAAACGAACTTGTCTCCTTACGAGGTGTGTGTCTCGGTCGTGCGACCAATAACATTGCAGAGTATAGCGTCGTTATTGAATTATTGGTTGATGTTATCTTGCTCAGAATCCGTCATTTGGTTGTGCGACTCGATTCGCAGCTTGTAGTACTACAGTTAAGTAATGTCTATTCTATTCGAAGTCCTGCTTTGTTATGGGTGTATTTGCGAATTCGCCTCTTGGAACATTATTTTGATTACATTGAATATCAACATATTCCTAGATGTCTAAATACATTAACAGATGCATTGACTAACTATGTATTAGATAGACATTTGAATCATTTATAAATCAATCACATCAATTTTCACACAACACATGTTAAACCAGTAGAAGCCGTCTGTATATATAACGATCAAAAGAGTTTTTTACAAAAAGTTTGTCCGAAGACCAAAATGTCAAAATCTGAAGCTCATAGCTTCTACAAAGTGACATCATGGATGACATTCATGGTAACACACGACTGCCCGAGCAACCCTACGGAGCAATCAACTCATGGAACCCAACACTCCTACAGTATGACGTTGATCGCGTTGTGGAACCTCTTCAAGAGGCATGTCTGGAATATCTGCAGTCAGGCCCTCTAGATTTTGTTCCACTACTTGATAATCCTCAGCATATTGTGGCGATGTCGCTACCTCTCCTAGCCGCTGAATGGGAAAAGTACCAGGAGGTCTGTAAGGTCCAACATCTGTGACATCAACAACGATTTTGTATTTATTCTTTGGATGAACATATAAAACAAAAACATTTGAATATGATAAAAATTCACAAAAACATTTAAAAAGAAAAAAATGTGTGTAATTCTTACCAAGTTCCCCCCATTGAGCATCCTCTGGCAGTACTAAGTCCGGATCTCCTCAGAAATCCAAACCAGCATAAGCATAGTCGTCAACCATCAACATTTATGGTTGAAGCCAGTCAAAGAAAGTATCATCATACTTGATGATCAGTCCAGCTACGTGCCGGGCCATAAGATGACACCATCTCAACATCCTTGGATCCCTGGGAGCCGGTAAATTCCACTCAACCTTCAGCCTCAGTAATGGAACCTTCTCCAGGAAGAAGGACACTAGCAAAGATCTGTACCCGAATTGCTTCAGGTTGCCTCGTCTGCATTTGGTCAACTGCCCTTTTACACTACGAAGCATTGCATCTGCCCAGTTGAACACCCGAGGTTCAGTACACTCTATAGCATACTGGAAGTAACTCTGTAACGTCATGTGAGGAGCTGAACTCCTAGCCATCCGAGCTATGGTGAATAGGATATTACGAAGGGTCAAATCTCATACCCCCCAAATAGCTACTTTTCCTTTCTTTCTCTCTACCTTGGGAACACAGTGTAAACGACAGTACTCACTCATGGGCAACCCACCACCTCTGCTACCAGTCAGGCTCACATAGTACCCCCACCGTGACAATCCAGTCAAAAATTAAATGTCCTCAATATCTAAGGACAGTGTGTGAACCCCCACATGAAATACCTACTGATGAGGGTCCCACATACACACCAGGTACTCTAATAACCTAACTTGGACCCTCATGCCCGGGATACAAAAGTACTTTAGGAGGCCACAGTATCTCAAAGCAGTAATAGTAGGTGGATGATTTTCAGCAATTGCATTCTCTTCTTCGTGCTCCCTTTCACGCCATTCAAGAACCATTTTGATGGCCAATTATCTGCATAAAAAGCACAAAAGGAAGATTAGCAACTTTTTTCATGATTTGGTTCTCTTTCATTGGGTAAAATTTTAAAAAAAAATTGAGCTTTGTGGTTCTCGCAGGTGCCCTTTGTGCATAGTGCGAGAACCTCGCAGGCTGCTATGGGCTCACCTGCAAGAATGCCCCATTCTCGCAGGTCTCGTGTAGCCCACCTGCAAGAATGGCAGCGCGCAAGTAGGGCTCACTAAATCAATTCAAAAATGGATTTTTAACCCATGGAAATGTAAAATTAAACCATGAAAGAGTAAAGGACAAAGAGCCTACCTCACTGTTGCTGACGGCTCGCTGAAAGGACGCTCGTAACTCCCGTAATCTGATGCCGAACTTCGAGGGTAAAAGAGGGGTTTTTTGAGCTCAAATAGTGGAAAAGTGGAAATGATATGGTAAAAAGAGTTTTTACTCATTTTTATTTACTTTTACTATGTCATTTGTTTTTTTTTATTATTATTTTAATGACCGAAGTGTCCTCAGACACACAATTTTATTAATAGGAAAAGAAATTACATAAGATACATTGCAAGAGTTTACATCCAACAACTTAATACTCTTGCAATGAGCTATATATAAGCTCAAAGTCCTAACAAACTCAAGATATGGATCACTTATTAAATAAACAAGTGTCCAT
>JASDQU010275774.1:1927-11989 GCA_032191745.1 Picea mariana
TTTTTCTAAAATTTTGGAAGAAATAAATATACATTTATTATCCCTATACCTACTCATAAAAAAACAAGAAACTCTAATACTAATGAAACACAAACTTTTAACTACTAAATGTAAGAGGACAACCTGACTTTGGAGCAACCCCACCAAAGTTGATGCGCAGGTTCTTACCTCTCATCTTATCGTCTTCTCTCCACCCTTATATTGTCCTTAAATCCAATCCAAACTCATCAAACCAAACAAACTCAAAATTCTACTATTATCGTTTACAACTCCCTGACAACGAGGTCAAAATTTTGGTGTATATATGTTCAATATATTGCACTCATTTATATGTCAATATGGAATTTGTAATCAAAAGAGTTGTTACACTATATGTGTCGAAAATAGGTAACATATATGTCTATTGTATCTAGCTCAATCATGAAATAATTAATAACATAACACTCCATTTTATAATATCTGAATGCTTCTCACAACTTCAAACTCAGAAGATAAAATTAATGTCAAAATTCTCAAACAAGCACTCAATTGAAAAGGTTCTTTCTTAGATGACAAGTGTGCTCATTACAGGCTCATGAAATGAAGAGATGAACTTAGATCTTGCTTCTTGTAGCAATTGAAACAGTAATCAATAATCCACTTTATTCACTCTTAGAAAGAAACCAATCATAACCATACCAATTCCAATCAAACTTTCTTTAATACAGGAAATAGTCAATATGATTGAGAGACTTCATTATATGGAACATGAAGGTGAGATATGAAGTCTTATGGTTCCTATACCTACTAAGAACAGCACAATCATAAATTCAAAACAATAGCATTTACTTACTTAAAAATCCCACACATCTATCAAACTCTTATCAATTAAATATCAATCTACAGGAATGGAAATGGAATTATCTACTCTGCTCAATGTATAACCATTTACTCACACTGATTCAAAATCAAATAAATTTGTATTGTACTTAGAATTCATTTAAAATCATCTGCAACACACACAACTATTAAGTGTTCACACTCACACAATTGACTTACAACACACAAAGACATGTACATGGATGTTTACCTTGGTTGGGGCAGTGGTGTCTTGTCGAACCAACAAGTTACCTCTAAATAAATCACAGACTAAATCATTTTACTCATTCCCATGAATTGCACAAAATATCATTTGTATTCCTTAATTGATCGATTGAATCAACAGTTCAACATTTCATTCAGCATAGCAATGTGGATCGTCCTCTACTTACTACTTACTACTTACCATCTACACAACATCCCTTTTAAAGAAGGTGAGTCATTATAACCAAGGTATGAGGATAATTATCAAATGGTTTCAAAATATTACAATTGGTAATTCATATTGTATCTCTAGGGATGGAATTCAACCTCATGACACGAAGTGCATGAGTGATGAAGTCTATCGTGATCTCAAAAATTACCTCAAGATACTTCTATCCAACTAACTTTTTGGAATCACCACCATCATACTCGTTCAACATGTAAATCTTTTAGACAAAGTTTTAGTACCGAACTAGCACAGTCATAAATCTAGGTACCAGACTAGCATAATGGTAGTACCAAAATAGGTGTGAGGCAGGTACCAGATGAGGTGTTGATATGGTGGTACCAGATGAGGCGTTGAGATGGTGATACTAGATGAGGCATTTATCTGGTGGTACTAGAAGAGGTACTAAGCTGGTGGTACCGGAAGAGGCGTTGAGCTGGTACCGGAATAGGCATTGAGATGGAAGTATCGAATCATTGCAGATTATCAGTACCAGATCAAGCAGGGTATCGGATCCAGCAGAGTACCGGATCAGTGGAATACCAGATCAGTGGTAGTACTGGATGGAGCTATTGAATTAAGAGTCAAATTTATTATGAGCATAAATANACCTCTCTATGCACATGCACAAGGTCACAAAGTAGGTTTGTGGAGGAAATGGTCAATCATATACACATATCATATGTAAAATAGACTCAGATAGAGGATAATATAGGATAATAGAAGTGTCAAAATGGAGACTCAACATGGTGCATGGTGTGAGGCATATTTTTGGTACATGTATGAGGTGCATTTCTGGGTGATATAGATGCATGTTTGAGGTACTTCTTGATGAGGTTATGACACAGTTTTTAGGTACATGCATTAGATGTTGTGGAACATGCTTGAGGCATGTATTGGTGATGTTGTTACATGTTGATGTACACCTTGATGATGTTATGGTACATTTATTAGAAGCATATCTTGGATATATTGGTATCTTGGTATATTGTCTATCTTGGTATATGTCATGGTGATGATATCACATGCTTAAGGCACTTCATTGATGATTTCATATGGTACATGGTGTATGAAATGATTGAGACATATCATGAGTGATATGGTATATGGTTGAAACACATGTTATGGTACAGGTTTGATTTATAGTTGATGCATGGTTTATACAGGTTGATGTACTTGGTATGGTACAAGTTGATGTAAATGGTTGATGTACATGGTTTGGTATAGGTTCTAGTACATGGTATGGTACAATTTGATGCACATGGTTTGGTATAGGTTCAGGTACATGGTCGATGTACATGGTATGGTGATGGTTTCAGTATCCATGTGAGTGCATCTAATTGATGATGATATATTAGTGATGGTGACAGGGAAAATGACAGGTTGGATGATTGGTTGATAATTAGAAATAGGTTGATGTGACAGAGTGACAATGATTGGTTGATATGACAGAGTGACATTGATTGGTTGGTGTGACAGTGATAGTGACAGTTTGATCAGTGGCAGTGACACTTTGAGTCTACACTTATATTTCAAGGCAGGATGATGGGGAAAGGAAAGTGGGTTGTAGCATCCTTTTGATTGGTGTCGGAGAATTTAGACAGTTGTAGCATCCTTCAGACTAGTGCATGTAAATCAGCGGGTCATAGCCTCCTTTTGGTTGGTTTCAGAGAACACATGGATTTGGATTTCCTTTAGGTTGGTGCCTATAAATTAGGGGGTCATATCCTCCTTCCAGTTATATTTGGAGAATTCAAGGAGTTGTAGCTTCCTTCAAGTTGGTTCCTATAAATCGGGGGGTTGGTGCCTCCTTCTGGTTGGTCCTGGAAAATTTGGAATCCGGTTCTTCCTATGAATGTATTCTTGATATATAAAAGAAATCATTATTTGTTTTTCTCCCAATTAGGTTTCCAAATTTTGGTGTACTGTGTATCTGTGGTTGTTTATTATGCACCGATGAATGTTATTATTTATGATGCAATGATATATTGAATGCATAATCGATAAATATTGAATGTTGTTGATAATTATATGTTATTGAATACTGCTGATAAAGTTGAAGTTAATATATTGTGTGATTGAAAGTGTTAAAATTGCACATATTGATTAAACCCCCCTCTCAGTATTCCAACAATTGGTATCAGAGCAAGTTCCTTCATAAAATAGTTTAACCACTAGAAGGAAGATCATGGAGTACGCTGAGATTAGAGCACCATGGTTTGACGGTCCAAAATTTTTGAGCTATGAGATGTGGAGAAATAGGATGAAAATATTTCTAGGAGCATAGGAGTATGATCTTTGGTACTCAATTGTTACAGGATACACAGGTTCAAAGAAATTGAAGAATGCAACCAATAAAAAATTGAAGAGAAACAATAAAATAGCAATGGATTCCATTTTGGAAGGATTGCCAAATTCAGTAAAATCCAAAGTGGGACAATGTTCATCAACCAAAGAACTTTGGGATAATATACATAATATATACTTTAAGGAATCCTATTCTATTGCAAAGCTAGAACATACTAATTAGAATAAATAAAATGTTCAAGAAAAATGAGATGAAATATGCTCTTCATGTCAAAAAGATTCATAAGAAGAATATTGCAAAGAAGGTATAGTAAATATTAAAGAAGAATTAATCATAACTTTAAACGATTTGATGAAATAATGAAGGAAGAAAAAATCACTCAAGGAAGAATTGATCAAGCTTAATAAGGGGTCTCAAAATCCCAACTCTAAAGCAGTCCAACAGATGATTAAAAACCTAAAATTCCAACTAGAAGAAGCCAAAAGGATTGAAGAAGTATGCAAAAGTCAGGCGGACGAAAAACAATGTTTGGAAGATAAAATAGTAGCACAAAGAAAGGAAGCAGAGAAGAGAGAAAGGATTTTGACTAGCCATCTCAAGGAAAGATCTGAATACTTAAATAAGATTGAAGCAAAATTCATTCAACAAGAAAGACTACTTTAAGAAGAAATTGTCTTATTGAATACCCAACTTGAAGAAGAAAAGAGAAAAGAAGAAGTCATGACGATCCAGATGATGAAGAAAGAAGAAGATTGTGAGAAGCTTGAAAGAGAAGTTGTCACATTAAGAGTTAAAATTGTCAAGCTTAGCGAGAACACTGAAGAGAGATAAAGTCCCACATCATCAGTAAAGTAATTTGAAGGGAAGTGCTATAGGTTGGTAGAAAGGAAGAATGAAGAGAAGGCTAAGAGTTATATAGAAGACATCAAAGGTCATATTAATAAGGAAGAATGTGAGACCTCACAAAAGAACATTCAAGAAATGAAGAAAACTCAAGAAGAATATTACACAAGAGACGGATATCAAAGAAGACCCTACACTTTTAGGTATCAAAGAAGCTTCATTCATTGTGAAGGAACAATAGAAGATAAGATCGTGATAAACCAAGTCATGGATTTAGAAGGACGACACCACAAAGATCATTCACTCCCAAGTATAAAAGTTTATTGTATGGTCATTTTTTTTCTTGTAATAACTTTGGATATAAATTTGTATATTGTAGAGCTTATGAAAGAAATGGTCAAGCAAGAAATGTGCAGGTGGCCTCACACAATGTTGAGTGTTACAAATGCCACAAATATGGAAACATGTCTCATGATTGCAGAAGCATGATGGATACTTCTATGAAAGAGAACATTGATATTATATGCAAGAAGGTTTGGAAAAGAAAGTTAGAACAGGTGGATAAAGAACAGGTGAGTAAATAACAGGCGAATAAAGAATAGGTAAAGGAAGAACATGTGAATTAATAACTCCCGAATATCATACTCTCAGGATTTGCAATGGTGCAAGATCATGATGAATCTACAGGAAAAGAAAAATATGTCATAATTTTGGAATATGACAAAGAGGAAGAGGTAAAATTTTAGGAAGATCATGAAGAGGAATATTACTCCACATTAGCACGACTTCCTCCACCTTTCTAAGCCATATGGCTTGGAGACTCCCAGCATGCATGCTGACTAAGTGGTGTTTCTTTTGATATGAATCTTGAAAAAAAATTAGATGGAATGAGTCAAGTCAATGTTTTTTGGTATATAGAGTTCAAGGAAAGGTGGCATGATATTTTGATTCTATGGAATCATTGTAAATGGAGTCTTAGATGTCAATTGAGTTTGAGTTGATCAAGTATATTCTAATCAAGTTACATCAATGTAAAATTGAGACTTATTTTAATGTAAGGAGGGGGTTAAATGTGATTCTTGAAAGGAAAGTGATCCCTTCCACTCATGTATCATAAGGCCGTATTTAGATGACAATATTAGTGCCTCACTAACATAAGTTGATTCCTAGTCAATGACATGAAGTCGGGCCCTGTAGGAAAAAAAATTGTATTTTACTAACAAAAGAGTTTGGTCCTATTCAATTCCTTTGAATTCATGTATGTAAAGTAGAGACAATCATGTATCCTTCATGTAATTCAACATGCAAACTGCATACATTCTCAAAGACCAGAAAGCATAAAGAAGCACATCCATGATTGAGAGACAACATAGAAGTAAATTTGACATATAGTATGATCCAATGAGAGCATCCAATATGGATCAAGTAGAAGAAGAGATTGAATAAGAGAATAATGCATTCAAGAAAGAGATATTAGGTGGCACAAAAAATACTGAACTAATTGAGCCCCCTAGTATAAAAGTTGCAGAATAGTTCCTGAGTTGTTAACTTGGAAGACAAAAAGTAGAGAAATGGTAGGCTGAATGAAGCATGGTGTTCCATAGTAGGTTGTTTTTAGGGGAAATATGAGCATAGGTTCATCCAAGAACCACTTTGAAGACATGATGGTGTAACAAGAGAGTCAAGAGGACCATTATGGGGTGGGCTAGATGAGTTCTAGAGACTCACTAACTGCACAAGCATTTACCATATTGAAGATGAAGGCTAAAGAGTAACATGTCATTAGTTATTTGCACACTTTCTCGGGACAATAAAGGATTTTAATGTGGGGAAGATGTTGGGAGGCCTGTTAGGCCCTTGTAATAAGCCATCATGCATTATACACTAGCATAATAATGTACGTATATGTGTAATAAAGTATGTAAATGCACATAGAGAATAAATGAAACCTAATGAAGGATTATGGAGTAGGTACAACCACTCCAATCTATTGTATAAGTACTCATGAATATGGAATACAAAGACAGTTGGTTAACCTTCCCAAATATTTCTCTGTCTACTTGAGTACGTATGTGTCCTTGTTATTCCTCCTATAGTGTATCTCTCTTATTGGATGCATCCCTCCCATTCCCTAGACTAGATTGCACCAAATACCCATAGGATATAGGCCATGGATGTGTTGGTAGCTCAACATGTTGTTGAATTTTTATATCAATTAATTGATCTACATAGCTGCCTAACCAGAGTCATTTGTTTTTATTAATCTTCATGAAGCAATTTTCGAAACGACAATTGTAAGTTGTCTCTTTTTTCTATTATTTTCTTTCATGCTTCGATCATGACTGGAATCATGAACACGAAGAATGAAAATTTGCGACTGTGTTACCTTTCTATTCTAAAATTTCGTCAAAGGCAAATTGTTCATACAATTTATTAATGAAGTTTGATTCCTTTCCATGAAGAGTTACTCTCCTTCTTTCAATCCTTTCAACACCAAGCATGCTCAGATATTGATGGTTATATAAACAAAGGACCCCCATGATTTCATTTTTGTTTTGGTTTTGTTTGATTCTTAGCTTTGTGTTTATTTTGCTAAACCTTTGATTTTTGACTTACCCAAACCTTTTAATAGAACTCACAATGCGCGCACTTATTTCCATTTTAATGCTTTGGTCCTAGACTCGTACTAGATGCAAAGGTGGCGTTACAATTTGCAGGAAAACATCATTCCCAAGATTGGCCTTGGGCTTTGCAAACCCTCTTCACGTGCATTTCAATTAAACACCCATCTAATCATTATGAGTTTATGTTCATACATCGTTCACTGTTGGAATGTCACGAGCTCGGGTTATGGATCTGGAGTGTATTTGCAAACCCTCTATGTGTGTTGTGTCTGATTCGTTACCCTTTCATCCATCATGGCTCCTGTTGTGAGAGTTGAACCAAACAACATTCAAACTCTTCTCTTATATGACGATGCTAGAGAAGATTTGGAGAGAAGTGGTTGGCTCATTTTCATTAGGAAGTTTCGGGGTTTCAATTTACAAGTTGCCCAGGCATTCACTTTCTCCTTTGATGGGTGTAGAGAAAAGGTGGGTGATGTACAATTGGAGGTTACAGAGGATTTTCTTAGTCAAGCTATAGGGCTACCTGCAAGCGGTCAAAGGTGGCTTAAAAATGCAAAAGTGGAAGAATTTCCTTGGAGCCTGTTGTTTACATCTCGGAAAATAAAAGGGTGTGATAAAGGTATGCCCATTTCCTTCCTAAAAACTTGGTGGCACGATTTTCTCTCTATGGTAAGGCAATTTGTTACCTGTGAGGGATGTTTTGGGCTTGTGTTTTTATACCATTTGCATCTGCTTATGACTTTTATGGGCTTTCCTTTGAACATGTTGTATTACTTACTAAGGAGTCTTTATAAAATGGGCAAAAGATATAAAAAACAACGGTCAGACTCTAGCCTCTTCCATCATGGCCTAGTTAAAATCTTGCTTATATGTCAATTAGAGTCACAGAATGACAGCTGGGACTCATTCATAACCTGAAACGGCTATGGTAACCCTAATATGGAGGAGGTAGATAAACTCGTGGTTGAGGAGACCCTTGTCCACCCTATGACGTCTCTCTCACCTCCCCAGACCTATGTCTCACCCCCTTACATCAAACCCTTGATTGATCCAAAGGTTATTGAATAGGCTTGTCAGCGGATTATACATCCAAACGAATGTGTTAAAAATTTAAAGAAACCTATAGGAAAGAGATCTAAGAGAAATATTGATTTTAAGAACAAAAGAGTTGGCAGGCTAATTTCTAGGAGGCTTCGTAACAAGTCAAACTCTCATTCGAGTTCGATCAGTATGATTGAAGTCCACGAGAGTTTAGACTCTGAAATCGATAGGTTCCTCGCTGTAGAAGAACTTCAGTCATTTGATCCACACCTTGATCGACCCTACAATTTTGTTGACAATTTACCTCCCTGTCTTAAAAATAATCTAGAGTTTCCTTGTGTCAAATTGGTTAATGAATCGACTGTCAGTACGGAAGGTGCTCCAATTCACAACCAAGTTTGTTCCCATGCAACCGTTGCATAGTCAAAATGTGAAGTATGTCTATCATGGATTGATAGATATTATACCGATATCCCTATCCTACAGTCACAGGTTAAGGCTTTAAAGGATCATATCGATGTCTTAACGAGTGAAAACCAGACACTCAAATCTGTTATTCAAGGCAAAGAAAAATGTATAAAGACAACAGGAAACGTAGTATTTAAAAACGTGGAGGCTACAACAAGCCATTGTGAATTCCAAGGTTGCCTCATACGATTTGATTTCATATTTGGAGGTATGATTCTTCATCTTAAAATAGGATTATATTGTTAAAATTAGATTTCTTTATTTTACAATAAATTGGATTTCATTTAATAAAATAACTAGCTACAGAATCACAAGATTATGTAGCCAGTTATGTTAATTCGAATTGTGTAAATTAGTGGTTGAAAATGTATCTAAAATATTTCTATTTTCCTTTTCTTTCAAGATATTCAGAAATCCATGATTACAAATTGATCTGAGGCATCCTTGAGAGCTTACAGTCATATCTTTGAAGCATTTTGTATGAACATAAATGAATTGTTGTTAGTTTTGGAGGATTTAGTAGGATTAGGGTGGTTGCATCCCCCTTTATTTTTGAAATAAATATTTGATATCAGGAACATAAACAATTATCTTTCCCGAGGCCTTTATAAACCCATCATTTTTGTAATCAGAGGCATCTTGGCCTGGGGCTTATTGTGAACAACTTATACTCAAATTTAGACATAACAAATATTTACTTTATGCTTTAGTCATCTATGAATGTTGTTGTGATCTATAATTTGTTTATCTTGATAATTGAATGACTGCAAATAGCTTTCGTCTTTACAGATTGTTTTGTTTTCAATATAGTTTTTTCTTCATGGTTCATGATTTTATGCTTTAGTTTTATCAAAACAATTGAATGATATTTCAAATTCATATTATAAAGTTTACTTTAAATATGTTGATTGATTTAAATGCAAGTTGTAACTATAGGATTTATCTCATGTGTTATCACTTGTAGTCTATTATATCACCATAAATATTTTACGTCCTGTTGTTTATCAATTAAATACACCAGTCAATGCACAGTTTAGCTTTTGTACCAAATAGTGTGAATATGCACAATAGATTTATCTCGTGGATGGAATGATGCACGATTTACGCAAACAGTTGGATGCATATTCCTCAAGTGATTAATAGGTTAGTCTATTCTTTTATCTCATTTGCTTGCTTATTATTGAAGTTCTTATATATAGTATAATTTTCACTATCTATATCTTTCTGTTTAATTAAGTAGTTTAAGATTTGATCTTATGAATGCATATAAACAAGAAAACAAACCAAAAACAAATAGTACTTTTTCTTTCTTTATTACTGTCATTAAAAGAACCATTTTACATTCGATTTTTATGAGTTTGGATTAAAACTTGTGATTTATACATATTGTATATATGATAAATAGGACTATTATATAAATATTATTCAGATAAACTATATATATATATATATATATATATATATATATATATATATATATATATATA